>JABJVR010015696.1:0-41810 GCA_025773905.1 Chitala chitala | reverse complement strand
CAGAGAAAACCCACCAAGCACAGGGAGAACATGCAAACTCCACGCACACAGACCCAAGGCAGGAATTGAACCCCAGGACTGGAGGTGCGCGGCAACAGTGCTAACCACCACACCACCGTGCCACCTATTAAAAAAATCCAAAAAAAATAAAAAATCCAAAAAGGACAGTGTCATTCTGTCATCCATGTGGGAAGAAAGAGTTTGTATTAGATTAGATCTGCTTCAGCTTTATTGTCATTGCACAAAGTAAGAGGACTCATACAAGTTCATTAGCTCCTGAACTGGTCTTTGTTTAGCTCCTCAGTTACTTTTACCCTTCACTGAGCTGACTGAAGCAATGCACAGAGGAAGATGGGATACAAGCAGTCAGAGCCCATGTCTTTTTCACATGGAGACTGCAGAGGTTTAAATCGGCTTTTGGGATAAAACGCCTCTGGCTTTAATTGTTGGAGGATAGGGGGAGATGCAAAAACATGTCGAACACGTTTAAATAAAGTATTTCTTGGAATACCATGAGCATAATTATATCCCCTAGCACGCAATGTTGCGATCATTAACGCAGTTATCAATCTTCACGTGTGTTTGAACTCGTTATAGGTCTACTCATTTTCAAGAACTGCAGCAGTTCTGATGTTTTACAGTGCTCAGAAACATTGCAGTAGGTCCTTTACAGTGACTCAAAAGCTCAAAGTTAGGCACTTCATCTAATATCTCCTTACCCTAACCACCATGCTGTATGCCATCCAATATATTTGTCATGCAGTAATTATTAAAGCATGTGTTTAAGCATTGCCTTCCCAAGAGTGCTTCCTGGCCCCTGACCCATTGGCTGTTTCTTCTGTGTGGTAATTGGCTGAATTTACTGTCCATTTCATTGATTGGCAGGTACCACAAGGCAGCCGAGAGACGGGGAGGTGCCCGGTGTGGACTACAACTTCATTAGCGTGGGGGAGTTCCGTGTGCTGGAAGAGGGCGGCCTTCTTCTGGAGAGCGGCACCTACGATGGTACGGTCAGTGCGATCTCTGCTTGGCTGCGTGCTGTTCTCTGCATTTCAACGTTGTTTCCAAAATTGGTCCTCCTTGAAAAATGACAAGAATTACGGTACTAATTTTTCCAGAAATGCTGCCTTGTTTTAATAATACTGTAAAAACATATATGTTTATATTCCACACCTATTCCTGTAACAAACTAGTAGTTAATTTCTGTGGATGTATGAGTAATAAGTTATAATGGGTTATCCAATAGTGTTGACTACCTTTTTTCAATTGTTTTAAAACTAATTTAAGGTATGAATTTAATTAGAGTGAACAATGTCCCCTTATTACCACCCTACATGACACCACTGCTTGAATGTTACATTTCTTCTCTTGTTAAAAGTGAAGCAGGACTAGAACTAGGTTTTTAATCGTGATTAATTCTTACGAGTACTGACAGTTAATTATGAGTATTGTGATACCCTAAAATGTGTGCATTTTCCACTTTATATACTTGAGAAATAAATTTATACTGTACATTTTCAGGAATTATTTCCCCTGCTATGACGACATGAATAATACAACCCCTGATTGTGAAGAGTTTATATATAATGCTCCTTAAACCATAGTACTAATTAGTAATGCAACTATTCAGTAACCCTTTTGAATAAGAATAATTCTAATTAATAAAAAATTGCACAGAATCTGGTACCTAAAAATAGCTGTACTGTTATAAAGATTCTGATAAAACTGTTTTCAAGTTAGGTATGACGTAAAATTTGTTTGCAGAGCCTTTGTCTATGAACTGGTAGGACATTACCATCCACATCATCATAGTTTTCTCTGTACACTTGTAGATATGTTGTGGAAACATAGTATTGACCTTTGGTTCTCTGCAAGATTCATCCTGTGTCACTGAAGTGAGTAAGCATATGGAAGTACTCAGTGCAAAGCGCTGGATGGTAAACCTGCTGGTGATTGACAGCTCATGTTAGCCATCCTCTATGGATTTGGAGGTATCATTTTTTAGGTGCTTCCAAACACCCGTTAAATAGTCAGTGACATTTCTCTGTTTGGTCTGGTCTGTGTAATTATGCAGCTGTTTTAATAACTCCCTGCTGTAGAATAGGAGACAGGGCCTTTGGAGAAGTGTTGCAGTGCAGAGAGACCAGTAGATGGGCACTGGCGACGGTGGCAGTCCAGAGAACAGAAAGACGCCAGGGGGGAACTGGGACCTCAGCTGTAACTGTATTCCTCTGAGAACAAGAGAACACTGCAGGTTCTCATTAAGACACTAGACCACAAAGCCTTAGTAAACACAATTTCTTTAACATTTTTCTCTTGCTAGTCCTCAGACTTTTCAGACTCTCTTTTTTTGGTTATTTAATATTCCCAGAACAGTAAGTGGACAGGAAAGCGAAAACAACCAGGAATATTTGTTGTGTATGCACATTGTTCTGACTCTCATGAATGACACAAATCCTCTCTTCCAAAAAACTACATGCACAGTGTTAGACTCAACCCAGTCTTCTCTTGCATCTGTACTAAGTGGCAATTAACTCCATTAGTGGCGTAGCCATGGGTGTACCAGGGTGTGTACCTAAATGTGCAGTTGATACACTCAATTATAATTATTTAAAAAGACAATTAGCAATAAAGCAGTAAATGATACTTTGTTTTGTAATGACAATGTAAACCATTTCCATAGTGTACAGCAAAAATTACATGGGCTTACATTAAATTCAAGGATGAATAATTGTTTTTTATTTTTCACTTTTTAATTCAGCTCTGGCACACCGTTTCCTCATACACACGCATAAACATGTTTATGTCTATGTTACTGACTTCCAGTAAACTTCAGTTTCTGATGTGCCTTTGTCTTCTTCTGCTCTTTTTTTATTCTTCCAATTTAAAACACAGTCACTGTAGATGTCAAGTCTATGATGGCTAGAGAGTTTCATGGCTTGTACAAAAAACACAAAACACATTTAAGTACTGTGACTATTTAGAAATTCTTTTCTTGATCTCATTTCATCTGCTAGGAATGAATGGGTTCGCAAGGACCAGAAACAGAAAGGATAATGAGTTACATTTTTTTGAAAACAAAAACCATCCATTGACACTTTTAATACAGGTACAGCTTGACAGTTTTCTAAAGCTAGATATGGACACTTAGTTTCTATGTTTAGTTTACCCACTTCAGTTTATGGGCATTGCCTGGAAGAGAATAAAAAATTGAGGTATAGTACAGACAGTACAAATGTATTTGAAATTTGGTCATTCCAGTTAAATTATCAGATACCAATTGATGTTTTCCAAATAAATAAATCACACAATAAAAAGTCTAAGGAGATGTGTTCCCCTGCACTCCGAGTGGGCACAGTGCTACTGCCGACCACATGTGTATTTCCGAACAGTGCTGGCCAGTGCATTTGTCTTTAGAAAGCCTCTCTGGGTCGCCATGTCTCTGAATCTCTCCTGCACTCGGAGGCTTTGGGAACAGTCTGAAATCAGCTCACTCATTTTGGAACAAAGGTGTTGTAGAACACAGGTGAGAAAGGATCTGTTGAAGCAGGAAGAGGACAAATCACAGAAAATTAAAGAGCTCATCACAGGTCAGAGAGTCCCAGTGACAGACTTGGAAAGCCTAATTACAGCTCAGGCAGACTGAAAGCGACAGAGCAAGGTGTAACTGCAGCTGAGAGAACAATGATAGAAGTAGCAGGCCTTACACTAACTAGGAGAGAAGTGCAACAGGGAAAGGCTCAGACACAGCAGCAGTAGCCAAGGTGCGACTGTACTGCAGCCTCTCATGGCAGTCCCAGTCCAGGGGACCTCTCGTAGAGGTCCTGCCATAGAGAACTTCTCACAGAGGTCACTGCATGCAGGTCTGCCTGGAAACTCCTTTGGTTCACAAGTGCACTGGATTCAGAGGTTAGAGAACAGATGTCACACTGTCAAGTCAAATTAGTGGCATGCTGTGCCGATAATTTAAATATTGTGGCATATTTTGGAGTACAGTGGTGCTGTACTGACAGGCCAGAGGGAAGAGCATAGAAGAGAGGTCTTTTCTTTACATCAGGAAAAAACTATAGTGAGACACTAATTTATAAATAAATGTATGAAAATGTTGAATATGGGGGACATGTTACCCTCGGTTCCTGTATTAGGCATAGTGTTTTCAGTCTCAGAAAAAAATTGGAATGTAAAAGAGGGTCAATGCCAAATGAAACCACAAAATGCAACTAAGAACTTCCACAAATCAAACAGTAAGTGAAATCAGCATACATCCCCTGCCCTGAGGTTCTACTTTGTAGTCCCAGAGGTAGAGGGGGGAAGACTGTGTTTAAGCCCTAATGTTGAGGAAAGACCAGTTATGGTCAGTTAGCCTTTATTACCTGTAGCATTCGTAGGCACAGAATCAGTGATTAATTGCCATGGTAACATGGTACCTCAGCTATAGTAATGAGAGGGGCAGTCCAGCCCCAACCCTGTTCTGTAAATGTTTTATGTGAGACAGAGTAGCTGCAACACGGGGAAACAGGAAGCCTCTCTAACTCATGTCACACATTTATTTCTCCTTTGGGCCATCTCTATTTATTATTCTCCATCCATAAATGCTATAGGAGAAGGTAAAGCAAACCCTCAAGGTAAAAAAGATGTGAATGTTTGTACCCAAGGGTTAAATATTGGTTCCTACATCCCTGAGTATGGCCCGTACTGGTAAATGGTAAACATCTTCACAGCACTGCTTGTCAGTGTGTGTTGATGCTAAAATTGTTCAGTCTGGGAGGTACAATAATCTGTGTGGCTTTTCATGAGCCACGTGATGACCATTATTATTCCACAGTCCATTTAGCTTGTGTGAGGAGGGTGTTCCTGCAACCTTGAGTGTGTGTGCCTGCGTGCGTGCGTGCGTGTGTGTGTGTGTGCGTGGTCCTGTGAGTGTACATAGCCGCTTTATTAGGAGACTGATCAGACAGATCACGCCTGTGTAAACAGACGGCGAACAAGCGTGTTGCTTGCCATGTGACTAACTGACAACACCAGGAGTGACATTAAACCAATGTCAGGAGTTTGACACCGGAGTGATGGCTATACTTCTCGCAGATTAATGTGACAAATAATGTAACAAATCTCCCTTGACATGCCTTGTTCCACTGTGTTTATGCCTCTAATATACATTTATCATGGGCTTTGAGCTGTGTGTTTATGAGTAATTAATCATGCATTAGTTTCACTGGTAATCGTCACCTGTGGCTGGAGACGGTCTCGGATTAAAGAACAGCGCGTGCCTTTGATCGCCATCACTGCTACTGAAGTATGCTGATTAATCTCTCTTCAAATAAATATACAAAAATAGAAATAAACATGTAAAATATATAAATTCAAGTAGGTGCTTGATGTGAATCTGTCATACCACTGGTTATAGGAAGGGGGCACTAGCTGCAGTCTTGGGAGCATTTGTTTATTTTCCCCACTTGAAAGAACAGCAATTTAACCCTTTGAAGAATTGGCAACATCAGTGGCTCACTGGTAGATATCCATTACTCAGAAGAAGTGTAAGATACAGGCTGATTCATCTGTCTGAGTTCTCAGCCACAGGCTTAAGAAGGATTTACGATGACTAATTCCAACTTATCCAATTAATAAACTAATTTATTTGCATTTATCTAGGTTTCTTCACGGTAAATCATAGTATTTAATCCCTGAACTGTGTCTTAGTCCAAAGCAGATACGTTTATTTTCTTACATTCAGTGACACAGAGGTCGATAAGGTACCTGGTCTCTGACAGCAGGTGGCACTGTGGTTAAGGAATTTGAATAGCTCTTCTATTGTTATTGAAACATTTGCAAAAGTCTGTCATTTCCTATTTATATATCTGAATTAGGATATAATTGTGATTATAGTTGAAACAGTATAATAACAATATGCAGGACATTGCTGATAGTCTTCAACTAAAAAAAAAAATGTTGTCGCTCCATCCTTTGAGTTTAATTTTTTTTTTTTTTGTAAACAAACATGAATATGATGTTGAGTGAGACACAGAGATGGTGGACATCTGTCCATAAATCACTTCTGAACATGTGAACCAGTGATAAAGTCCAGTCTAGAGCTCTTCAGGGTGAAAGATGGATTTTTACTGTACTGTTATTAATTGACATGCCAAGACAAATCCCCCAATGGTGTCTTTTCTTGTCTTTAATTAGACTTCTCAGAAATTGCTATCTAAGAGTATAATTAAGTAAGATATGTCTGAATGATCTGAGCTACATTAGGAATTTGCAAAGCTAATGTTCAGTCAAGCTTTTGTGTTCCAAACACATTAGTATAATTAAGTAGTGTAATGTGCGTATTATAGGTTTACATATATTGTGTGCTGAAGTTGGTATTTATAAGCAACAATGCATTATTTTTAAAACTAAAAATAAAATAAAATGATTAAAAATAAAACTATAGACATTACAGACTTGCCATAGTCTGAACATAATGAGAATATTAGTGTCCAGGGGTTTCTCTATATATAGTACTATAGTGCAGTTTTTCCCCTGTTGATAATAGACAGCTTTGTGTGGGCGTTGGGCCCATTAATTCCTGACAAATGTCAGACTCCAAAGATATTGTAAAATAAGATGAATAAAACGTAGGATGACCAAAGAATATTAACACAAATATTTGGAAGTCCAATAAGTTGAACTGTTATACCTTCATTTGTATCTCAATTCAAGACAAAAAAAAATCCCAGAGACAGTTTATGGTTCTTTATTACTGTAAATTTATGTCCAATGAATTCATAAAATATATGTGCTTGGTTTCCCACTTGTCTCTTATTTACTGCCTGGAAACTGCATAGCCATTACTAGTATGCTGATACAGTGGTTTGGAGACCAGTTGAAAAACCTCTCTGGAGTGGGTGTGTCACAGCAGCAAAGTGAGGAGCATGAGTCGTATCTAAAAGGCCAATGTTAGTGTTTTCCACAACGTTCTGATGTGACTCTTTATGGTCACAGGTAACTATTATGGGACCCCGAAGCCCCCGGCAGAGCCTGGTACTGTGCATCCCGACCTGGTGGACCAGGTTCTGTTCGATGAGGACTTTGATGGTGAGGTGCAACGGAAGCGAACCACCTCCGTCAGCAAGATGGAGCGCAAGGACAGCGCTGCCCCTGAGGAGGAGGATGAAGACGAGCGGATGCCCGTGCTTAACGGTCTCTCTGGTAGGCAGGACGTTGTGTCTTAGAAGTGTTGCTGGGTCTGAGTATGGCGCTCACTTGGGCTCTCAGTCCTGTCCCTTGAAAGACTGCATATGCTAAGTGACAGGATGCCATGCTGCATTATTATACTGGAAGTATTCGTGTGTTGAGGATAAAACTACAGTCGTGATAGGATTCACCTGGTTATATTCAGATATGTCTGTGGTGTTCAGTTTGCTCAGCTGGTGCTAACGGACATAACTAGTAATCCATTCCCAAAACCATTACAGTGCTACCACCAGACTCTATTGTTGAACCCATGTAGGTTAGACAGGTGGAGCCATGCTGCTTTCCCCGGATCCTGACACTGTTATGAGCACAATTCGGCTGGGTTCCCCGGACTGTCCACTGTGGCCGCTGCTCCTCTTCTGTAGCTGACAGTACCAGAGCTCCCTGTGGTCACCCACTGACATAGCTCATCCCTGACATGGTCTAGGTCTGCTGGGCCAAACAACACTCTGAAATTCAATGTTGCACTAAGCCAGTGTGGACTGCTTACAGCCTGATCTGCCTTCAGCCTATCTCTCTCTCTCACTCTCTCTCTCTCTCTCTCTCTCTCTCTCTCTCTCTGTCTCACCAGTGAGCTGCTTTTGCCCCCAGCACTGCTACTGTGTGGAATCTCTTTGTCACAACTTTCACAGTAAAACTCAGACAGTGTTGTAGTGCTGTGTGTGAAAAGCCCAACGAAGTACCTGTTTGTGGAAGTGCTGTGCCTGCCACTGGCAGTCATGGCACGCTCTCAAACGCACTTAGGATATTCACTTTGTCTGTCATTATATTCAATGCACAGCAACTGAAAACAGGTACCCATCTGCAAGCCTACCTTTATGTAGTGAAGCACAGCTCTTTGAAGCAGCATCTACAGCTTCTACAGATCAATGTAAGTGCTTAGGGAAGTGTACCTGATGAACTAGGTGTAATGCTTGTAGGACAGATGACAGGAATGCAGCTAACTAACCAATTGTAGCCAGCAAGAGGTAGGGTGCTAGGCATCAGAGGAACAGACATATTCACATGACAAAACTGGAGTTGGATTCATATGCACCAGGTAACAGGGACACACACACACACACACATATGCAACTACTCTGTGATGCATACAAGCTCCTTTTTCAAGTATTACAGGCCTTATTTATTATATGTCTTCTGGCAGAATGGAATCGACTTCCAAAATTGCTAAACCATTTAAATGACAGATAATTCTACATAATTTATGAATATCTATCTTGTTTAAAATTTATGCAGACTATTAATAATACATACATATATAAAGTAACAAGAACAACAGACGGAAACACTGAAGCAGAAAGATGACAGAATGAGTGAAAACATGTTTGGGGGTTCAGCTTGTCCCCACTGAGATGTGGCAGGCATTACTCTGCACTGCTGCGAGCTCCACAGACTCCCTTTCCTTTCCTAAACGATGCGGCCATGCATTCAGCACACTCAGGATCCATCGAAGCCAACTAACTGACTCATCATCCACTCCCTCCCTGAGCACAGAGCACCAGGATGGGGCTGAGTGGAGGAAGGCGGTGCCCAGCTACACTCAGTCCAGCAGTGGGCCGGACGTCCGCATGTGGAACTCC
Source organism: Chitala chitala (assembly GCA_025773905.1). NCBI lineage: Eukaryota > Metazoa > Chordata > Actinopteri > Osteoglossiformes > Notopteridae > Chitala > Chitala chitala. The sequence goes on along the minus strand of JABJVR010015696.1, from coordinate 32,991 downwards.
CTGTCCCGGGATGAGAGCCTGGAGCCCCTGCCCAAGAACTGGGAGATGGCCTACACAGAGAGTGGCATGGTGTACTTCATAGAGTGAGTGGAAGCAGGGCGTACCCATGCGGACAGCTGGCTCTGACGCTCTCAGGCCGGGGAGGCGCTGCTTTGATACCTGCTCAGTACAGTGTCACACTGCTTTATGTCTTTCTTCTGCAGAAATATTGGGATGCTATGGCAGACAGAGGTGTAGTACCTGGGCTCAGTTGCACTATACAGTGTATCAGCTTTCACAGCTAGATGTAGGTGTTTCAATAGAGATGAACAGGGAGTGTCAGGGAAACATTTCCAGTACCTATTCTGTTTGTAAATGAAAGGTGATGACTGTTTGGCACCAGTTCAGTGTTGCAATCTAGTTAATACATCTTCACAGAGCTTCAGAAGTGTCTTAAATGTAATGCTGCCTCAGTTTTCTAAATAACATTGTGCGGCAACTTTTCCTGAAGTGAGATAACTAAGAAGCAGTGTAATAAATACATTTCTCTTTTAAATCAAACTACTGCTTCTGAGGTTGGTACACTCATCTGGAAACATGAGTGTTTCCCAGCAGTCTTTAAAATGTCAGTGTGCTTGTTTTTCTACGTAACGCTTCACTGTTGTGACAAAGTGCTGTTTTGACAGCTATCTAAACAGGGGGCTCACTGGATTAATTACCTCTCTGTACTGAAGGTGTCATCAGTAAAATTATGTTCAGCGTCTCAGCAGTGGAGTGCAGTGTTCAGTCAGCCATCTTGGGGGCGCTACCCAAGAGAACTCTGACGGTGATCTTCTGCTTTCCCTAGTCATAACACCAAGACGACTACATGGCTGGACCCACGGCTTGCAAAAAGGGCCAAGCCGCCTGAGAAGTGTGAGGATGGAGGTGAGGTGACACACCCTGCAGTATGAACACAAACACACACACAGAAACACATACATGCAAACACACACACACAATTGGTCACACATATTCACAGAATCAGATACACATACACACGTACAATTTGTCACATAAATTCACAGACACACATCCACACATGAATGCACACAATCGGTCACACATTTTCACAGAAACACACATACAGCCTCACACACAAGCACAAAAATGCACACTCGTTCACAGAAATACACAGAAATACACACAAACAGAAATACAAATACATACATTAAGATGCATATGCATTATATTAGGTCTTGAGACATACCACTGATTCCTTTAATGAAATTATTTTATTGAAATTAATGGTCCAAAACCTTTTGTTTATTTGTTTTTGCATGAGAAAAAGAAAGATTGTATATTGGGTTGTCCTCAGATTTCATTGATATTTTTGTGACAGTTTGACAATAAACCTACACATGCAAAGCTACCCATGTGTATTAACTCTACACAGACACATACAATAATGTACATGCACTTATTTACACACATAACGACACATAGAATCTCATGCACTCATGCTCACACACACACACACACACACATATATACACACACAATTGGATTTTTGGGGAGTCTCAGAGCCACGCAGACACATCATTAGTATGCTCCCTATAAAACAAAAACGCCTCTCAGGCGTGAGGACCTCTTAGCTATGCAACATCACACAACCTGCTCATCAAGGCATAATGTTAATTACATATTCCACCCAGGCTGACTGCAATGCCATAAATAATGCACCAAGCTTTTTTTTTTCCTTGTATGTTTGCATGAAATTATTATGGTCCAAATAAGTTTTTAAAAACACATCTCCCGTTCTCCTTCTGCTTCACATCTGTAGGTAAATTGTGGGTAAATATAAACTACATTCTGCCGGATAAACTCTGTGACTGACCCAGAGTGCTGACCTGGGTACTGCTTCCAGCTTACACTCTGCTTTCTGTTGTTCACAGAGCTCCCGTATGGCTGGGAGGAGATAGAAGATCCACAGTACGGCACCTACTACGTGGAGTGAGTTCCTCTACAGCCTCCTCTCATCACTGTGTACAAGGGTCCTTCTAGGCATTGTGACTGTAACTGAGACCTCCCACACACACACACACACACACACACACACAAATGCTAACTCACAAATTATTATAGATCATTCATGGAGATCACGAGGAAACTCTTTGCTATGAAAACCAAAATGTATTAATGCGCATAGTTATTATCCGTTTTAGTGAAATTTTTTTGCCTTCCCCTGACTATTTGACTTTTTTTGTATTTGTTGTAAGACTTAGTTGTTCACAGGTGGACACTCACACAATAACACTGATGACACGAGTATGTTCAGCTCTGTTGTTTCATTGCAGTAGTGTGTGCGAAACAGTGTGGGGAGCAGTGCACACTTAATGACTTCACGTGGTTTAAAATAACGGTCCTCACAGAAAAGCTAGAGGCTCTGGATTGGGCTGATAAAACAAGTGCTTGTGTGCCTGCCCGGTCCTTCTTATATGGGCTGATGTTGTTAAAATAAAACACTTGTGGTACCATACCCCCTCTCCCCTTGGTTGTGGTTGTGAAAACAAGGCTTTTGAGCGGTGAGGAGTGTAGTTTCTAATTGCCCACATAAGGCCACACAGGGAGTTGCCTTGGCTTTTGCTGACGTCAACTTCACAAAGGGGTCTCATGATACCCAGCAGTGGAGCCTACATTTTTATTATATATATTTTTTTCTTTTTTCTCATGCCAGGCCTCAGAGGTACAGAGTGTACCTTCATTACCGTTAGCTGCGATGATAAACAGGTCCAGCCATCAAGTTAGAGTAAATGGATGGGGTGTTCAGAACAAGTATCTGCATTGAGTTCAGTGTTCAGAACAACCCCCCATGCCCAAAATCTTTTTTAATCTGACCCACCAGAGAGACACTGTCAGCATGCCTCCATTCTTCCTCAGCAATGGAGAGCTGGAAGAGGACTGTTATTATTAACCCACGCTTTTATGCAAAGTCATTTACAATTTAAACTCATTTCTACAGCAGGGTATTTTAGTGAAGCATTTTTCTGGTTAACTTCTGCAATCGGCTGCACTTGAACTCGTCTAAATTCTGTGCTCAGACCATCATTGTGTCATGTCAGAAGAAATTGCTACTTTTTTTTGTGACACTGCTCAGGTGCATGCATAATTAGTGGGGAAAGAGCTGGCCCTTCCTATTGTGAAGCCCCATTACCTTCTCACCACAGTTAAAGGAAAGGAATGGGCCATTTAAATGATCAGCACATGATGGCTCCCTCCCGCACTAACGTGATTCACGATGCGGGGACTGACTGGGCAATCACATTCACACGTCTGGCATCCTTAGCACATGCCGTGCAGTCAGTGTTCTGAGCTGAGGGCTGCAGTACCCCCCCCGAGGCATGAGAACCAATCAGACTGTCCCTCTTCCTCCAGGTTCAACATCTCTGACGTACATGACTGCTGTTTCTGAATGTGTGTCCTTTCATTCAAGTCCACATTTGTGTATGTCTTTGCATGTGCACAAAAAAAGCCACAAAACAAATCTGTTTAATAGCTTCTACTGCATAAAGAAATAAATAAAATACAAAAAAAAATTGAATTTAGCTGATGGGAATTAAAAATTTTATTTAAATGTGATTGTCACCCAAAGATGGAAATGTAGTTGTATATGTGTACGTGCAAATTATGTTCTAATGAATCATTTCATGATCTTTTGTTGTAGCCACATCAATCAGAAGACCCAGTTTGAGAACCCTGTTATTGAAGCCAAGAAAAAATTGAGCCAAGAGGCCTCTGCTGGTTCTGTCAGCCAACAGGGGTCAGCACCACCAGCAGGTTATACCTCTCTCCATAGTCACTCGCATGGAAGTCCCCTTAGTTTGATGCAGAATAACTTCAAATTTAAAATATTTTTTATTATTTAACAATAATGTTAAATAAATATACTGTGTTACTGACATGCATATGCAGTGCTAAATAGCACCATCACTATCAAAAGAAGACATGAAATTAACTAAATAAAACAAATTAGTGGGGGGTTTGCTGTTAAAATGACTTCCTAGTTCAAGTTTTACTGGTGTCTCAGAAGTTGGATTGATGAGCACTATAATGCCCTTGATTCCTATCACAGTCCTTCCCAGACAATGATGTGGTTGCCGTGGCAGCACTGACAAGAGCATCCCTGTTGATGGGGCAGCATATGGGCTAGGGGGGATTTGAGCATGCCATTTGGCACTCTATCACTGCAGTTGACAGCAAAATGGTGATGTATTTTATTGCTGAATGTAGAATTGAATTGACACAACAATGAGATTGGCACACAAGTTACCTCTCTGGTAAAGGTCACACACCCTTCTCCTTAGGGAAATGTGTTTTAAGAGGTGTGCTGTCAGAATTGTCATATTTGAAAAAGAGATTCCCTTTTATCCTGAATGAAAGATCTGTTGCTTTGCTAATTATGGCGTTTGCCTAGAGGGTTTTAATAGGTTCCAGTTTTGTGTAACAAACCCTGCACATTCATATTTTATAATGAATCTAGGGTGACAGAGATGCACATTCATACACATGCACTCACGTGATCACACGCACTGTCAGATTATTCAGTCTTACTTATGGCTGGTTGAGTGTAACCAGATACTGACATGCATCAAATGATCTGCTAGTATCTCCTGTCCTAGATTCACCTGCACCTCAGGTGTGACTCTGTCTTCCCTGCTGCAGCCCTCCCTGTTTCCTCCAGAATATGTTGCTAGGCAATAAAAAGTAGAAACAGACAAGTGGGTTTATATACCAAATGAGAGTCAGTCAAATAAGGGCATAACGATAAATGATAATTGGGTGATAATGTAAAATTTATAAAATAGTTCAGTTTACAGAGGGGAAAAAAAATTATATACTTTTTTAGTATATACGTAGTGATTTTTCACCCAATACAATTTCATTACTATGCAAATATACAAATGCATAGTATTGCATTTCAAATTTTGTATAAAGTTGTTGTAAAAATGTACATTCAGTGTTAATTTGCCACCTACATAGAAATGAGTGAAAAAAAAGTATGCAGCAGATTTGTGTTGTAGCTGGACGTAGAAAAACCTGAGTGTTTGGTTAGTATAGCATCCCACAAAGTACAAACATAGCAAGTAATTTACAGGAACCTTTTTATGTGATGAGTCTGTAAGCAAAACAAAATCAATATTTAGGCTTGAATTGCCTAAGGAAATATGGGAAAATTATGTTTTGCCATGTTGCACTTTATGTACCTCCATTTGTTCCAGTCCCCAAACACCCCCCATTCCCTCTGTCTCAATTTGTGCAGGAAACAGAAATTAGTTTGCCAGGAACACTGGGGGGAGAATTGATCAAAGTACAGCACAAAGCCATTCCCATGCCTGTGATCAACTGTTTGATTCAATTATTGTTATATAGCGACTTTCACAACAGCATAGTCCTAAAGCACTTCATGGGACAGTTAAATAAAAAACAACCATAGATCTGAATTTAATGACAGAAGGGAAGAGAAGTAAAAATCTATAGTGTGGAAAGAAATAAAAACCTCCAGGGGGTCCAAGGTCATGAAGATTCCCAATGCCTTTGTGTGCTTCCAGACATAGGCCCATTTTACCATGTTTTTATGACAATGTTCTGTGTTTTGTCTACCTGGATTTTCTCCTGTTTCTCAGCTGAACTCACCAGTAAGCACAAGATCTGCTGCTCCTGATAAACCATTTAGAAAGGTGGACACTCAGATTTATGGAAATTACATTCCAGCTAATCACAGTTCAGGTTGTGCGCATTTCATCTAATTAGGAGGCTATGCAAAGTTACTGGACCAGGTAGCATTTCTGCTGTAGAAGTGTGGGGCAGCGCATTGTTTCAGCCAGAACTACTGTTAGCTTTTCAAGATGGTGAAGAATTTCATTCTTCTGCTGTACCTATAGAGTTTGCTTTTTTGTTGTTTTGTGGGTCTAATTTGGGTTCATCAGTTGCTGCAGTATTACGCAGTATTCATGTGTGCAATCAAATGCTCATGTCCTCATTTGTGCCCTGTGTTTCTTGGGATAAACTGTAGCCTCCCTGTGAGAGTAAATAGGATAAGTGGTTTGAAAATGAATGAATTATAAATAAAGGAAGATTCACAGTGCCAGGAGGACATACAGTAACGTGTGAGTCTCAGAGATGGTTTCACTTGATTATCCAGTGATATGTCCGCTTCACTGACCAGTCGTCTGCTTGTGGATTATTGTAATGTATTTAACAATAACGAAGTCTGACGTCTCTCTGAAATGGTTTTTACTGTTAATAATTAAGCTCTATTGCAATTACTACCAAGACTTTGATAGCACTTCCAGGGCTCACTTGACAGGCGAGAGCGTACTCCAATGTGCTGCTTTGTGATTTATGATTTTTTAAATCGTAATCATGTCTGTCACTGTAATCTACTTTTGTCTTCAATTCATTATCGTGGTAAATAAAAAAAAAGCATTTCTGTAACCGAGGCAGCTTGAGTGACCACAGTTCCACGGTACCCACCCCTCCAGCACAGTGAATAGTCTGGCTTCAGACGTCAAAGGAGTGGTCCATTTTCATTAGGCTGGTAGTGACAGGAATCATGGGCCCTGTAGGAAGACAAAGTCCATGAACTGAACTGCTCAGACAGCGCTTAATTCTGTCAGGCCATCTTGCTGTGCTGTGAGCAGTGGAAGGTTCTCATTAATTTTGTGTGCCTGGCGTTCGGATACCTCCCGGGGGCTGTTTTGCGAAGCAGTGACTGGCATTTGACAGCAGACGTGCCTACATTCATTCGGGCAAGGTCCAAGTTTGCTGCTTGGATTTGGCAAAAGGAGCAAGATATTTCACGCTCACAGACCCATTGCCTCTTACTTTGTCTGTACCTCTCCTTCTCCCCTGACCTTGTGGTCTCAGAGGAGGGCAACGTACGAGGCTTCACGCCGGACCCCTCTCAGCTGCATGGGGTGATGATCCGCACGGCTCTGAGGAAGAGTCCCCAGGGGTTTGGTTTCACCATCATCGGGGGTGACCGTCCTGATGAGTTCCTGCAGGTGAAGAATGTCTTGAGTGATGGCCCAGCTGCCCACGACAACACCATTGCCTCTGGTGAGTGAGAGAGAGAGAGAGAGAGAGAGAGAGAGAAGGAGAGGGAGAGAGTGAAAGAGAGAAGGAGAGGGAGATAGAGAGAAGCAGAAAGACAGAGAGAAGAGTGAGAGAGAGAGAGACCCCTTGACCCTAACACTGAAAGAATATTGACATGTACCACTTTCCTTCTTGGGGCCAGTGGGATGTGTCAGTTTTAGTTTAACAAACCTCCTCATCTATTTCAGGTGTAAAAAGTCTCAAAGTAAAAACCATACAACCTTCAACTGTGCAGCTTTGTGGTAGTACTGCTACTAAGACCTGAAGCAGTCATTATACCTCAGGACTTATAATGAATTATCAGTCATCAGTTAATCAGTATTGCTTAACCTTGAGCAGAGGACTTTATTCTCTTATTCCTTTTCTGCTGGCATTCCCTTTAGCCACCAGTGTTGTGGGGCTGAACGCTGTGTAGTAAGCAAATTAGTTGTGTAATGTAATAAGTGTCCCCGTTGAGACAAAGCCATCAATAGATCACAGTTCATTAAAACCCCGCAAAGCTCTGCTCGTCTCACTGGTGATGCCACCACTGTGTCCGTCTGAGATCACACCGTCTGTGCTGCCAGCTGCTATTGATCTGGCTCTCTCTGAGGCTCTGGCGGCCAGATCTCACACAGACACACTCAGCACCATTCAAGCTGATAAAAGATGCTTGGGACTGTAAATGGAAAGAGCCTGATTAACTAAATAAGAAGGCCACCATAAATGTCACCAAGAGATTACTGGAAAGTGGGCATGTATTTTTGCCCTATGGTGTTATGGGATTTGATGTCTATGTTGGTCCAGCATTCCCTCTCTTCTCCCCTTCTCTATCATCCTGACACACACTTCACTATTCTCCTGCCTCTTTCCTTTACATATCGCATTGCTATGCTGCCTCCCTCTGGTTCCCGCCCCTTTTTTTCCACTCCTTTCTCTTGCCATCTCGTCTTCCTGCCAGGTGACGTGATTGTAGACATCAATGGGACATGCGTCTTAGGGAAGACCCATGCTGAGGTTGTGCAGATGTTCCAGTCCATCCCGGTCAACCAATATGTGGACATGGTGCTGTGCCGGGGATACCCGCTGCCAGAGGACGCGGACACCGATGACGGGGATGGTGACGCGGGCACTGAGGTTATGACAGCAGTACCACTTATTAACGGGCAGCCACTGCTCGTCAAGGGTGATGCCCTGCGGGCATCATCCCAGGATCTGCACTACCTCACCACCGATGCCAGCGGCAGGCCAGTGGTGGCAGCCCTGCCAGCTGGCCCGGAGAAGACAGACCTGTCCCTCCTTCAGCCAGAGCTGGTGAGTGTGCCCCTGGTGAAGGGCCCCGGTGGCTTCGGCTTTGCCATCGCCGACTGCCCGCTGGGCCAGAAGGTGAAGATGATCCTGGATGCACAGTGGTGCCGCGGCCTTATGAAAGGGGACGTCATCAAGGAGATCAACAGGCAGAACGTGCAGACACTCAGCCACGCTCAGGTGGTGGACATCCTCAAAGACATGCCGGTGGGCAGCGAGGTCAACGTGCTGGTTCTTCGAGGAGGTTTGTTAGCTTGGGGGAAGGGCTTTGCAATGGATACTGGGGGGATGATGGGATTGCAGGACAATAGGAGCATGGGGTTATTGAAATAACCAATGGGAGGATGATGTTATTTGAGTAACCTGTGGGAAGGTGGTGTTAATGGAGTAGCCAATGGAAGGATAATGGTAATATTGAAATAACCCATGGGAAGGTGATGTTAATGAAATAGTCAAAGGGAGGATGATGTTAATGGAATAGTCAATGCGAGATTAGTGTTACTGGAATAGCCAATGGGAGGATGTCGTAACTAGCCAGTGTGACTGAGATGCAGGACTGTGCTTCTGCAGAGCAGTAAGAGTAAGGCATCCATTTGAAGAAGTGATTGTGTAACCTTTTGCATGTTACAGGCAGGCAAATTTGTTAATCAGCCAGTGTCAAAGCCGTAAAGAGCAGTTGTGTTTGTGCCTTCTTGGCTAGTCCCAAAAAATCTCAGATTGAACATCAGATCAAGAGGACCTTATACTTTGAGGACAGTCATGGCTTGCTTTAAACGTACATAAGTTCAAACAAATAAGGGCCCCTTTATCTCTGTCACACAATTTGGCTTCTTTAGATAATGCATATATTCTGCAAACTTGTTTCTTGATTGCATATGTAACTGAAGCCACATCTTGTCAAACACAGCTTCCTCATTGTGACATGTAGGCAGGAAAGGCTTTGGGTAAAAAAAACAGCAGGTGGCTCATTTGGTAAAGTTTCTCTTTCGTGTAGCACCTGTTATGTAGAGGGACTTGGACCATTCTGTACTTCACACTGGTTGTGAAAATATTCAGAGAATTTCTTTGCCAGGTCAGCATTACAAAATCCTGTGTCTGGGTTCTGTTCTCATGATGAGAGCGGATAGCAGGGGGTCTTGGAAGCTGCTCGTGTGAATGTTTCTCTTTGAGCCCTGTGCCCTGCAGGAGTGGCGAGGGTGGCACTGGAATGAAGTTACAACAGCAGTAGCAGCTCCCTGCGACATGCTCAGAGAGGTGAAGTGCAGGAGAACAGCAGGAGTCAGCGATGCTCCCTTCTGTCTCTCCTCCTTCACTCGCTCTCAAATTCCCTTTGACTCTGTTAGTTTGGCAAGAGTCTTAGCATAGCTTTGCAACACATGTTACATAAAGTAAAAAAAGAAAGAAAGTGAAGTGTTAGCCAACTACAATGAGTCCCCCTCCTCTCTGGCTAGAATAACACCCTCCTACAACTTGCCGCTTTTTTTCTCTCTGTTTTTTCTCAGTTCACTGTTTTACCTCAGAGTGACATTCTTGCCAAAGTATTTATACATTTATGTATGTATAAATATTAATAGAAATGATGGCAGTGTGCTAGATACCCAGCAGTTGCTGAGGTCTTTTATACCTCAGCCTCTTGCTGCTCTGTGATCTTTTTTTTTTTTTTTTTTGTCAAACTCTTTAGTGAGAGGGCCCTGCAATTCCAGAAGGGAATGCAGGCACACCTGTCTCACAGGAGATTGGAACCTTTTGGTCTGTGAATTTTGTTGACATCCTGTTTTCTGTGGCAAGATAGTTATCAGTTAATGTTTACATGGTCAGGTGGGCTCTGCCTCCTGCCTTTGACAATGAATGTACTTTCTGCATTGTGTTGGGATTTTTGGTGCAGCTCTGCGAACATCTTTTGTGTATATTTTGTTGACAGCATTGTATGTGTGGTGGCCAGGAAGTTATATCTTTTTCTTTCGGTATGTGCCCTCAGAATGTTATACTAAAAAGGAAAACTGTATTTCAGCATTCGTTGTGAGAATGTAAAGGGTATGTTAGTGGTTGTTGCTTCAATATTTGATCAGTTCCTGCTTACCGTTGAACCCAGCCCATGATCTTACCGCTCACCTGCATCTTCCCTGCATCGCACCACCCACTTCCACCTCATTCTGCAATGATCTCCTCCCTCTCCTCCACGCAGGTTATTTATGTCTTCCCCTCAGTCTGCCTAGCCTTTCTGGAAAGGCACCGTTAGACAGCTGCGATGGGCTCTGGTCTCGGTGGGCGGGTGGGGGCTGGGAAGGGTGATTATGTAAGCCAGCAAACTTTGTGGATCATCACTGAGAGCAAGGGATTGGCGGCTGAGGATGGGGACCTGTCATCAGCCTCCAGCCGGGCCCCAGGGTGGCTTTGATCATAGTTGGGGCACGGGGTGTTCATGGGGCCTCACCTGAGGCGCGCTCCTGCGGCTCACCAGCGTTTTCTTCCTGGCCTCTCTGTGAGCTCAGCGAGCTGCTTTCATCCAGCACTGGCTCTTCCGGCTTTGTGCTCTCGGCAGGCCTCTTCCCTCTTCACGTGCCTGTCTTCCCTTTCCTGGCCTGAGATCCCACAGACATGGCACACTCCTCCATCACCTCTCTGGGGGCCCTGGACCTGGACCTGGGTTTCCGTTAACTGTGTTGGGCACAAGAAACATACCCTCTAGTTAAGAAGTTAATCCATAGGCTTAGTGAACAAATGGCATCAAAGGATCAATGTTTCAGTGATGTGACATGTTATATGTTGGGTTTTTCCCTTTTAAATTCAGGCTAGAATAAACTTGCACAATTTTTTACAAACCGTGCGTTTCTTCGGAAAGCTGGTGTATCTGGAATCAAGTGTCAGTGTGGTTTTTCTCAGCAGCTTCATTTTGTGATTTTGAGGCTAGTGCCACCTAGTGGCAGATGTCCAAATATGAGATAACGTTCTATTTGGATATAATGGCATGCCCTGTATTTGGAGCGGGCCTGTCAGGCTCCGTAGTGCAGCGTCCTCCACACTCAGCTGTTTAATGAACTAAGAGACTCAGTGTAGTAATTATGAGTGCTATGCCTTCCTCTCACAGAGTGCTGCTGTGGCACTGCGACACCAGGGGTTTGTCGATCACTGAAGAAGCACAGTCTCTTTGCTCAGCCTGTGGCAAACCATTAACTAACTCCACTGTGTTTATTCACCAGACCCTGTAAATAAAAGCTCATCTTGTTTATTCCTCTGGCTTACTTTCTCTCCTCCTTCCTCTGCCTTCCTCTCTCCTCTCTTGCTGTCTCCTTGTTTAGGTCAGACATCCCCAGTGAAAACTCTGAAGCCTGTAAGTAAAAACAAAGTACTTAATAACTTTGGTTAAGTGACACTGAGCAAAACCCACTGAACTACCAATAATTTTTTTTTATGGTAGAGAAACGCTGAGGTTTTCCCCTTCTATTGTGCAGTGATTAGAATGTGTAGTGATTGTTAACAGTAAGACTCGCGACACTACTGTGAATAAACTCGTCTAATAAAGCAGTGAGCTGTGGATATGTTTATGGGTCCTGTGCCATTATTTATTCCTCAGCTTTGTTCTGGCTAATTTTCCAGTTAACACACAATTTAATACCTTAACCGGTTTTGTTTTGCCCAAAGTGTAAAATAACCTTCATGCATTTTTACCTGCTTAAATGATTATTCGGTAACCAACTTAGGTACTTTCCTCTAGGGTAAAACTCACTCTCTTTTACTGATGTTTAGACGACCTGTTTGTCACAAGCCCTTAGTGGGCTAGATGCCACCTCACTGACGGGTCAGAAAGATGGTAGATCTTTTACTTGTTCTTGTCTCTCACAGAAGCAGGAAATGACATCAAGTACAGAAGTCCTAGACCGCGCCCCAGAGGCCACCCACCAGCCCTTGCCCTACCCAGCCAGTGCCAAGCGGCCTGGTTCTCCCAGACCTGAGACTGCCGAACAGTACATGAGGTCCAAGGGCACGATGGAGAAGAGGAGTGAATGCAGGCAGGATGGGATAAGCTTCAGCTCAGCCGCACCAGGTACTACATGTAGAAGCTGACACATTAACCCGTGATACCTGTGCCTGCCTCGCCAGCCAAAGGCCCACCCTAAAATGGCACTGAAGTTGCAGAACTATGTGACTTTTTCTTTTGTTGGTACACGTTATTTTTTGCCCCATTGCAGTGCTATCCATACTTCTGCTCTGTCAGCGTTTTTATTGTTAGGTCAAAAGTGAATTAAACATATTCAGAACTCAATGGAAAACTCCAACAATGCTTGAAAACAACATTCAGGGAATGTAGGTCATCATACAAAGACAGTGGCCCTACGACATTTATTCATGTCTACTATTAATATCTGCTTGATGTGAAATTTGCTTGTATTTAACCTTTATATTTATATTTAAAGGCATAAAGGACTTGGACATCTTCATCAAAAGGAACCAGGAGTCTGGCTTTGGGTTTCGAGTCCTGGGTGGAGAGAGCCCCGAACAGCCGGTGAGATGACACTTTTCAAAACTGAGCAGTGCAGTCCACATCAGGCACTGTCACTGACACTTCCATTAGCAGACATCTGCACCCTCCTTAGTGCGACATGTTTGTCCTGACTGTCTCCACGAGGCAGTACTGACCGTGAGGCCAGGGTGCAGAAGTTAGCAAAGTGACACGCAGAGCACAAGACGGCAGTAACTCCTGAGCAGAGCTTATTGTTTACATGATGGTCAGATGACCGTGCCTGTGTTTCAACCCTGCAGGTCTACATTGGTGCCATAGTGCCCCTCGGGGCAGCAGAGAAGGACGGCCGCCTCCGTGCGGGCGATGAGCTGATCGGCATCGACGGTGTCGTGGTCAAGGGTAGACCCCACAAGCAGGTTCTGGACCTGATGACCAATGCTGCACGTAATGGCCAGGTCATGCTGACCGTGAGAAGGAAGGTGGTCTACAGAGGTGCGTGGTACTGTGCTGGTGGCTGCAGTGGTGCAAACACACCTGTGTGCAGTTAAAATAAATAAATAAATATGTTATAAAAGTACAGGAAGTGTCGCATTAGTGTGTGCTTTTTCTGTTTCCCAAAGAATTACACTATAAAAAAGACAAACAAGGTGGCATGGTGGTTAGTACTGTTGCCTCGCACCTCCAGGCCTGGGGTTTGATTCTTGCCTGGGGTCTGTGTGCATGGAGTTTGCATATTCTCCCTGTGCTTGGTGGGTTTTCTCTGGGTGCTCTGGTTTCCTCCTACAGTCCAAAGACATGCAGGTTAGGTTGATTGGTGTGTCCAAATTGCCCAGTGTATGTGTGTGTGTGCCCTGTGGTGGGTTGGCACCCTGCCCTGGATGTCCCCTGCCCTGCACCCTATGTGTTCTGGGATGGGCTCCAGGCTTCCTCATAACCCTCACCAGGAATAAGTGGCATAGAAGATGAATGAAAAGACAAACAACCCAGATATTTAAACAAAGTGCAATACAAGGCAGAATTGGTATTTCTGAGGCTACATGGTCCCTGATATCATTGCTTAAGCTTGTTTAATTATTTTTTCAGTGTTCTGAGTTTTACCACATGGTGACTGCAGTTCCCTTCCTGCAGATGGCGACATGGAGGGGGGTCAGCAGCAGGTGGCCCACACAGTGGTGAGCAGCTCACCAAAGCTGCCCCGCATCGAGCACCACTCCTACGACATTCATCTCCAGCGCAAAGAAAATGAGGGCTTTGGCTTCGTCATCCTCACATCCAAGAGCAAGCCGCCTCCTGGAGGTGAAGGAGCGCACGCTTACGCGCATACACAAGCACGCACGCTTACATACAAAGTCACGTGTACACCTATTTACGCTAATGTGATCATGTGCAGGCACAGACACACGTGTGCCTGCATAAACAGATAAACACACGTGAGCACAAATAAATAAACAAACACACGTCCCCACACTGGGGGGGGGTACACAAGCAGACACGCGCAAGTGACACGTGCGTGCACACATACAGGTAGACGTGCACACAAGAGCACTCCTGCTCACATTGACATAGAATTGACATTCACAGACATAGAAACACGCACGTGCGCATGCATACACACTCCGCACACAGCCTGACCTTCTGTGCTTGCCAGGAGACTCCCACAAGCTTTTGAACAATGTTCACCTTAAGGGTTCTTTCAAGAGTCTGATGTCTTTCCTACGCAAAGACAGTCTCGTGAATTCTTTATGCAGATTTATGTAGATTTTGTTCCTGTAATAACATTGACGTCTTATGAATATTAAGTAGACTTCAGAAGCATTAGAATCTGGATTTTTTTCTATTTAGTTTAACTGTATTTTGTATGAGGTGAAACTGATTTCCACTGTGTGGCATTGTTTAATTAATCTTAGGAATTTAAAATGGTTTATTCACCGATCTTACTTAGCAGTACTGGGAATGAATAATAATAATATAATCTGAGTGAAATAAGTGCTTCACTGGTATCACAGCAGTGGTAGGCCAGAGTATATTATAAGCCATTCAAGTAAACAGACCAAGGGCTTCATAATGTTAGCTCATTCAAAGACGTAAGTGTAAGCTCTCAGTCTGTTAGCTAAGTAAATACCACAGAGCAGACATCTTAGCACACATCATTCTTTAAAGATTCTCTGCCTCTGAATGGTAATGACACATTTCTCTTTTTGTGGTGTGTGCCTCTACAACAGCGGACGTTTTTCACCCTGCCTGCTTTGATCAATAGCCCCAGCTCTACACAGTAACCATGATCCATAACCCACTTCTACATAATAAGCATGACCCATAGGCCCACCTGTACATACTAAGCATGATCAATATCCTTACCTATATGCACTAATCGTAGCCCATAGCCCCATCTCTACATACTTACCATGATCGATAGCCTGATTTGTATATACTAACCATGATCCATAACTCCACCTCTACATACTAACCATGAGCCATAATCTCGTCCCTACATGCTAACCATGGTCCATAACCCCACCCCTACATATTAACCATGGTCCATGACCCCATCTTTAGATACTAACTATGATCAATAGACCCATTTGTATATACTAACCATGATCCATAACCCCACCCCTACATACTAACCATGGTCCATAACCCCACCACCACATACTAACCATGATCCATAACCCCACCTCCAAATATGGAATGGCCAGGTATTACGTGCCCAGGACAGATGCTTGTTCTCTTATTGTCTGATGCTTAAGGATTAATAGGGCTCCAGCTAAGAAGACAGTGGATAACTGCAGTCTAACAGCACTTGGCTGTGGGCGTCACATGGCATGACTTGCCTGTCAGCCTGCAAGCCTTTGTGATCCTTTTGAGTCCAGTAGGCCTTGGCACTGCTGAGCCAAGTATGGCCACACACCATTACACTGCAGGAGACATAACTCTGTACTGATGAGTATGTCAGTGGCTTTTTGTTACTTTTTAGCACTGGTTTTTCTCCATTGTGTTTTTAACATAGCAAAATAATCAGCATAATCGTAAAAATGACTTTGTAAAAATTTATATTCATTGACCAAATGTAATATACCTTAAAGCGCAACATTCATCATATAGTTCTCAGTAGCTTACATCACAGCTATATTAGAAGGTTCTATGGTATAGGTTATGAGCTGTCCCAATGTTTGGTCTGAACCCAGACTACATTTATATGTAGGTGTAATGTATGGTTAGGGCAGATCACATAAGAGGTAGACTTAGTGTTTGTTTTGAGACAGTTTCAAGTTTGGCTTGATCTCGATCGGTTTCTTCAGTTAGACTTTTCTGTGTGGTTTGTCAATACCCTCTGTCTGCCTTGCTCTGTAGGATTGGTCTAGTGTAAAAATTGCATGATTTTATTAATTTTTTAACCTGGTTGTAACTGACCCCACCGCTGTAATTCCATCGTACAGTAATTCCTCACAAGATTGGACGCATCATCGAGGGCAGTCCCACTGACCACTGTGGAAGGCTCAAAGTGGGAGACCGCATCTTGGCCGTCAATGGACAGTCCATCGTGCAGCTGTCACACAATGACATTGTGCAGCTTATCAAGGAAGCCGGCAATTCTGTCACGCTGTCAGTGGTGCCCGAGGATGGTAAGCTTGCCCAATGGGATTAAGGATGCACCTGTTCAAGCACTTCAAGGAAATGCAGTGTTCTGGTAGAAAAGAGGTCAGCATGTTGGTGTCCTGTGAGGACCAATTTTCTGTAAATTTTCTTATGCAAACATAAACAGTGGAAATTTATTTTTATAAAATTCAAGTTCCACTGATGACCGTCACAATACATAATAATCAACTGAACTGAAATTCTTATTTTGTATTTGTCAGGTTTTAAATTGCTCAGTTTGAAGATATTTGATTGTTGATTTTATTTTTTGATTTTCTTGATTCTGACAAAGATAGTTAAATTGGACGATGATTTTTCTGGAAGAAATACTGTTTGTTAAATACTTTGTCTGGTGAAATGGCATTTTCTTCTCTGGGATTTTTCCAAGCAGTCTTTTGTTAAAGTCCAGATTTTGAAATTCCTTCTCTACCCAAGGTCTCTTACCAGAACTGAAAAAGTTTCTGCTAAGTTTGTGAGCTTGCAAACTGGAATCTAAATATCTGCAGTCTAAATAACACGTATTTCCATAATAAAAATACTGGCAAATGAGATGCAAAAAAATAAAAGGTTTCAGATTTGATATTAATCTTTGGTCCTTAGCTTTTTGAAGCTGCAGTTGTACAAATTGTGTACAATTCTTGAAATGATATTACATTAACTTTCGTGCAGTAATGAACATGTTTGGACTTGCCTGACCTAAAAATGTCTGTGTGTGTGTGTGTGTGTGTGTGTGTGTGTGTGTGTGTGTGTGTGTGTGTATACACTTCTGCCTGAGTGCTGTACTAACGAGTCCTCCTCTGTATGCCAGAATACACGGGACCTCCGTCCGGACCCAGCTCAGCCAAACACAGCCCAGCCCTGCAGCACAGAGCCATGGGGCAACAACAGGCCAGTCGGGACGACCGGTACAGTTCAGCAGCTCAGCCCATTATGCTTTTTATTTTATCAATGGTTCAGTGCTCTTCTGCCTTGCATTTTCACGTTTAAAGCACAGTTGAATTCACAGAGTGATTCAAATTAGTGCCTCTGAAATACAGAGGCAGGGCTTATAGGTAAATCAAACAACAGCACCATTGTGCATTTCAAAAGTAGACACTGCAGAACAGTAAAACAGCAAAATAATGTAGTCCCCTACTCATCTGCTGGAAATGCGCTCAAGCACATAAGTGTCAGGCTTTCCAAGAAATACGCCTTTGAAAGCTTAAGCGAGGTTCCCATCTTGTGGCGCTACTGAATTCAGGAACTGGGGGCTCTGTGTGGTTAAGCTGGTCTTTATTACCCAGGGTGGGTGATTACGGAGAATTAATGGGGGGTGGGGGGGGGACTGTTGTGATCAAGAGACTCACTTCCACTTTGATCTTCCCCTTAAACAAGATTACCTGTGTCAACCCTTTTAATCCACTATGCCATCCTGCAGTACATTACCTCAGCTAAAATCACTCCAGAAGGAAACACGTCCCTCTGGTGGTACAGAGAGCAGACCACCCTTCTCCTTTTATATTTTAATCCCAAAAACATGGTTAGAATCATTCCTGTAAATAAGGGATAAGGTTGGTGAAACTCTTACCCTACTATGTAGTGGCATGACAACTTCCCATATGGCGGAACAAGATTAGCCTGGGACCAAGCAGACTTCACAAGTAAACACTGAGCTGTTGTTTCTTGGAATATTCTGGAAAACCCCACGAAAATTAAGAAAATGCCTCCTACGAATCTGTTTGCGGGTCAGCCCTGAGGCAACAGCAAACTCTTAGCAGTTGTGCCAGGGTCACTGTAACACTGTCATTCTGTTTCAAGGAGAACCGTAAATGTTTCTCATTAAAGCCAGATTAAAGTATACCTCGTTCATTTAACATGATTTTAATTGTAACCGAGCCCACACAGTGTCCCGAAGAGTAACATCGTCCTGTTTGCTCTTCTGGTGCCCAGGTACAACCTAGAGTTGGAGGAGAAGAGGGATGGCTGGGCGGATTACAGAACAGGCGGACAGGGCGAGCAGACCCCCAAACAGGTAGGCACACCTGTCACTGTTATGATGACGTAAGCGTCACCATATGCAAGGGTGTACAGATATAGACAAGGAATAGACACTGGTTATGGGGGAAAATAGAACATAAGAAGAGTATCTTGTGTTAGGTTTTCACGAGGAAGCTTACAAATACCTGCTTGTAAACCTGCATGTGTGTTTTTGTGACAGCTTGTTTTTTTATTTGATTGTGTGTGTGCCTGTTTGTGTGTTTACATGCGTGTGTGTGTGTGTGTGTGTGTGTGTGTGTGTGTGTGTACACTTGCCACCGTTCACGTGGGTGGGTGTATGTGTGCCTTTGTGTGCGTGCCACAGGGCTGTTTCACAGTGGAGCTGGAACGGGGCCTCAGGGGATTTGGCTTCAGCCTGAGGGGAGGGAAGGAGTATAACATGGGTCTCTTCATCCTGCGACTGGCAGAGGATGGGCCTGCTTTGAAGGACGGGAGAATACACGTGAGTGATGTGGCACACATACAATCCTGCCACGTGTGAACTGCAGGCCCTCACAGATGCACGCTGTGTGTACACCTTCACAGGCGAGCCACACGTGGACTGTGGAACCTTTTAAAAAAAAAAAAACCTCAACTCTTATAAACAAACATATAACTGTAATTAGTATTTGAAAGACCTAAAGGTTAACTAAGTTTTAGTTTTAACAAAAAAAATTTAACATTTTAAGAACTGTATTCATGTATATGCATGCAGTGTTATGCAGTACTGTTGTGAATTAAACATACTTAAGGCAGAGAGGAGAGTTTTGACAGTATGAAGCTGTGAGACTGAGCTGAAGTGAGGGTGACAGCGTGTTTGACCAGCAGGTGGGGGACCAAATAGTGGAGATTAACGGTGAGCCCACACAGGGCATTACACACACACGGGCCATAGAGCTCATCCAGGCTGGAGGTAACAAAGTTCTGCTGCTCCTGAGACCGGGCCAAGGACTGGTACCAGACCACAGTGAGTATGCCACACACACACACACACACACACACACACACACATACACATACAGAAAGAAGGTCTATCACATGCACACTGTCACACTCAAGCTGTATTATATACAGCATGTGCAGTCACTGAGTCATAGGCACAGTCACACAGACTCACAGGAAGGGGTGCTCAGGGCCTATTGGCAAACACACTGTAGGCATGATCTGTCTGAACTGTGTGTTCTGGAACAGTGCCATAACTGGTTAAGGAAATAAAACCACATAAACCAAATGTGTGCATGTCCATTTGTGTGTGTGTGTGTGTGTGCGTGTGCGCACATGGGTGGTGGTGTTGCTTGCCCTTCCACGTCCCTGTTATAAGTTTGCATACCCAATCAGATGCTTGTCCACAGCTTGTGTGTATCTGTGTGCATCTCAGCTAAATGACTGAGTCTTCGTGCTGGTGTGTTTCTTCCATTCTCTCTCTCTCTCTCTCTCTCTCTCTCTCTCTCACTTTCTCCCTCTCTCCTCTCTCTCTCTTTCTCTCTCACTCTCTCTCTCTCACTCGCTCACTTATCCTCCATCCAGCTCAGTCTCTGCAGTCTTTCTTCTCTCCTTCTTTTCCTCCAGGCGGGCTGTCCTCCTCCGCTCTGTGCTACTACCCAACAGCCGAGCATCATCACTAAAGGCTTCTCTGCCTCTCCTGGTCTCTGTCTGACTGCCTTGGTAAAACTCTCTCTCCTCCATCTCCTCACTTCCACTGCTTTTGATTGGTTCACCCCAGCAGAGGACCTCCTGACTATACTTGCTGTTATCACCCACGCCTCCTCTGCTACAGTCTGACCGTGCCACAGCAGGTCCAGTTGTTCTTTGTTCACAGGAAGAAATCCACTTGATATTCATCTTAGAATAGAGAGCCAGAGTTGGTGTCACAGCTGATCACGTGAAAATGAAACGGCATAGACGTGATCATGTGCAGCCAGTGTTCATTATTCATATAATATTTTCTTCAACATTTTTCTATTAAAGCGTTTTTACATACCTTTTGCACTTAATTCTGTGTGTTAAATGGTAATTTTCCTGGTTCGAGTTTGAAAGTTGCAACAGTGATAGCAATTTGTAATGACTTTAAATTCTAAAGCACATTATCACAGCTGTTACTCATTGACCTCTATACAAACTACAGTAATGAAAGAACTTTGACTGTTCTTAATTAATATATTACAACAGTTGTAAAACCACACATCCATTACTGGAGCATACAGGGCATCACCATGAAATAAAGGCTGAGGACCTCTGGTTTCTGTCACTGTATCAGGCCTAGTTATAGTCCATACATACTTCAGCAGACCAGAAGTACTGCAGGTATGGGAAGTGAATGTTGGGCTCTTGTGCTGCCCTGCACAGAGAGATGTTCACTGTTCAGATTTACAGTTCACACAGGGCCACACCCTCAGTCCTACCTGTCAGCTGTGTTTAAGGGCATGTGCTGTCATTCTTGTTCTTTTTCATTCAGGTACAACGGAAGAACTGAGCTCATCACCCTCTGGCTTTCTGAGAGAACTTTCAGATTCAGGCTCTGCTTCTTCACCCACCAGCCCTTCACCCTCTCCCCACCCCGAATGGAATGGCCTCCCTTCTGCCCCTCGGATGCCTGAGCCACAGGCCTGCTGGGTCTCCACTCCAACTGGTAACTCCAGCCACTCTGAGAGAAAGGAGACCAGGACCTCCCACCCTAAAGAAAAACAAGAGGCACTACTGAACACTGAAAAAGGGCTGGATTCCCACTGGGCGGCTCAGGATAGGGCTGACAGAGGGAAAGCATACGCTCGCTCTCCCACTCCACAGAAAAAGGCTGGAGACCAGGACGCAGCGAGGCACGCCGAGGAGAAGAGGAGGCCCCAGCGAGAGTGGCGAGAGCAGAGTAAAGAAGGAAACCTACAGGCCAATAAGAAAAGCAGGAAGAAAAAGGAGGCGGAGGAAAATGTGGGACCCCAGAGTCAAGAGACTGTGACTCAGAAAGACAACAGGAATTACACAAGGGAGAGGCAAAAGGAGAGACAGGAAAAGGACACCTCGCTTAAAAGAAATGAGGAGGAGAGCCACAGGGAGACCTCCAGTAATTCCATCCAGGAGAATGAGACTGGCAGGAGGGGGCCCATCATGCCTGGCCCTTGGAATGTGCCGAACTCTGCCAGAATCCTGTCCCATCTGGAAGTAATGCAAGACCCTTTGTGATGCATCATGGGAAATGTAGTCATAAGGGTCAGGGTGGCCTTTAAAATGTTTACTATAAGTTATTAGAAAGGCACTAAGAAGTTTTTGTACTCATCAGTGTATATGGACAGAATGGGTTAACTCTGCCTCATCAGACATTGCCTTATGTGTGTCACCAGTCAGGATGGGAGCTGTGTACAGTTCAGCTTATTAGGTGAACTCCTCCCCATCTCCTGTGCAAGACACGGTCTCCTTGTGGACAGGACAGAGGTGCCCGGCTAACCATTATGCCACACCGGTGGGCAGGTGTTCAGGAGCTGTATACGTTAATCACCACATGGAGGGATAAACATTAGCTGTGTGTTTCATGAACAGGCCACACATTTCCACATGGTGTGCTTCTATCAGGGGTTTGTTATATTGCATGCAAAAGGGGTTATTTATGTCCCTTGTGTGTATCTTTACCACACCAAGAAAGTCTTCTGTTGTCAGTTGTGGTACTAGACTTTAAGGTTGAATGTGCATGTCTTTGTCAAAATGTCATATTGTTGCAAGATTTTTAAAAGGAAATATATGAAACGGGGTACCAAACAGGTGGAGAGATTTCTTCTGAGAATGTGTTATGTAATTTTTATGGTACAGTATTTAACTGTGTGACTGAGTAACAGAGTATTTTTGAGGGTATTGTATCAATACTAAAGACTGCGCATTCTAATCTAAAAATATATTGCAGTAGATGTGTTTTGGTCTCCTGTTAGTTAACTGATAGTTATTTCAGAAAAGCAAGCATTTAATATTCTGTCCACTGCTTCATTTAAACTGTGTAAAGTGTAAGATGCATGTTTAATTGGCACAGGAATTTATTTGCAGTTTAGCTTTTAGAAAACATGTAATGTGGTATTTTCAGAGATCAGTCTGAAATACATCTTTAAAATGTTTTCCATTTATTTTATATAGTTTCCCAAAGAGAAATGATCACGTCTATTTCAACAGCTACATTATTGCGTCCTGTTTGGTACCCTGTGAAATATGATGTTCAATTGCGTTTTAAAAGACCAGAGACTTGTGCTTAAGTGTATTGTTTACTTTGTTTGATAAATATATAATTTATTTGAATACAAAAACTGATCGGTATGGAAATATGCATCTATTCTGAGCCAGTCTGCACTTTGATGTGAAGTTCTGGAAATCGTTTCACTTTCGCGACCTTACACTGTCCTTGCGAGGCTGTTCACTTTTTCCATAAATGTTTGAGGTCCTTGTGTCAGTTTTGTCCTTGACGTGTTTCAGACCGTTGTGTTTAGTCATGGCAGTACCGTGCACTCTGCGTCTGGTCAAGGCACTGACCGCAGAGAGGTGACAGTGAAGTGGGTTAAAGCCAGGAAACCTTGCAGGAAGAGCACTGTACTATCACCTGGAGCAAAAGGAAGTCTTGGACACCTAGCAGGTAGACTGCTTTACGGTCACCTGGAAGGTACAATAGCTCAAGCACACAGTGAACAAGGGCTTACATGTGTTGGAGTTCCACATCCTGATAATACTAACACCAAAGTAGCAATGATAAGTAAAGCATTCGTCCAGCATCACTTTCACTCTCGATAGTTTATAACAGTTGTTGTTCCAGCTATCCTTGGTCGTTACAGA
Source organism: Chitala chitala (assembly GCA_025773905.1). NCBI lineage: Eukaryota > Metazoa > Chordata > Actinopteri > Osteoglossiformes > Notopteridae > Chitala > Chitala chitala. Next base: position 9,674 of record JABJVR010015696.1, on the reverse strand, counting down.
CTAATTATATAACAATAATTGTACCAAAAATGTGCAGTGCATTCAAAAGAGTGTAAGGCAGTTGTTTTGTAAAAAGCTTTGAAATTCATGAAAATTAACGTTGGCAAGAGTGTGGGGAGTTTCCTATTGTTTCCAGCATCACTTGTTCTACTGACATTCAACTGCCCGTACATAAAGCAGAGTTCTCCTGTAAAGGGGCTCGTTCATCAGAAAGGCATTTCAATCAAGATGGTCTCCACCTCTTATTGGGCTGGTGAATGTGAAAGAACATAAAATTTGACCCATGACTTTGCATTTGCCTATAAAGCGCCATCATATAGATCTACCTTAGAATTGTGGAATGTAATGACGTACCACACACCAACCTGTGTGACATGTGAACATGTGATGTACTGTGTCACTTTAAAAGAACAAATGAGAATATCACACGTAATGTAGTGGATTAACAGATGCTGTTTAGAAATGACCTAATCAGCACTGGTGGGTTTCTCGGAGTTTGTGTGATTTACCTAATCTGTCTTGAGTACGTAAAGAATATTGAAAGTGAGCAGTCTGTTTTCATCGCTTCTGTTAGCAAACAACTCCATGGATTGTCCATTAACTATGCAGGTTCTTCTCCAGTCATGTAAAAAAGTAGCATGGAAGGTGAAATGTCATTTACCTGGGATCCGTCATAAATGTATTTTTGACTCCTGCATGTTTATCTCTTGATTTGTCTCAGTTCAGTCCAGGTGGGCCCTCACGTAGACCCCTCTTTCATTGTGGAGATTTCCAGAACACAAATCCCTCTTCCCCTATTTTTGCACAATTTGTTGCCTGTCTCCTCCATTTGTGTTCTAATTAGAAGGTCAAATTGAGTGCTGTCAGCAGTAGGGGCACCACAGAGGGATGGAAACCATGACTGAGAGGATCCCTCAAAAATGAGAATATAACATAACATGATAATCTTTCATGGGGTGCAAAAACCCTAGCTGTGCCCTGGTCAGCAAAGGCATCTGAGGCTACAGAGATATACGTAAAGAGCCAGTCAGTTGACCTTGTTTAAGAGCCGAGCTTGAAAGAACATTTAAAATTCCTGGCAGCATGTCCCTAATCCCATGTCAGATAATAGGAGGTGCATTGCATTTCCTGCAGCTGCCTGACCCAGAATTTTGGAGAAAGTCCATCTTGAGCTCTCAGCTGACAAGCAGCATCTGACTTGGTCAAAAATAAACGCATTGACTCAAACAATTTCAACACTTTTTTTGGGGAGGGCTTTGTAGAATGGTTATGTGGTCTGCGCCAGTACTTTGTGACATTTTCTCTGAGGTCAACATCACCCATGTTCCTGTGTACAGTATTCTAATGTGGCCTTTCAAATGCCTCAATAGAGAAAAACTGTTTAGTCTCTACATTATGTGGTACTGTGTAAATGTTTATATATTGTACAGCACCTTTATAAATACTCAAGAGTCCTCATTCAGTAAAAGAAAAAAATCAAAATATATAAATTGCTCCATTATTTTTTTAAGTAATTACAAAGAAAATGATTTAAAGATGGAGAAGTCATGGCATTCTGTTCATGCAATATAAAATAAAGTTCTACTGATATACCATATTAAAGGGTTTGACTGTGTATTTACTTTACCAAACCACAATTGAATTTCCTGCCTTAGAAAACAAAGACATTGTGCATAGCTTTGACAGAAACTGCAGTCTTTGATTTGCTTCTAATATACAGTAAGACCTACATTTTCTTTAAAGCTGTATCCCAGTTTTCATACCACATCTACTAGCTTTGAAAAAGCACTCTGCATATCTCAACATCAAAGGACACATGAAGACTTGAATATCAGCATGTATCTGTTTGATATAAAAATTTAGATTTTAACTGGTAAATCAGTGATATGAAATTAAATATCACAAGATTCTGTCCTAGGCATTAATCATTCTGTGACAAGAAACACCATTGTAAGTGTATTATGTCACATTTAATTTTTGTTAAAATTTGGCAGATTAATTTAAAAAGCTATTTTTTGGTACTGATGAAAAGATGTGATAAATTGTGACCTCCAAATCTATGTGTATGTGTGTCACTATATACATACAATCCACTGCAAGTTCTCTTTATACAATGTTATATATATATATATATATATATATATAAACTACAACAGTGTATGCAGTTGTTTGAAAATACACACACACACACAAAGCAGTAATAAAGGTTACATTATGAGCCTATCTTCTGTGTTTTTTCACAAAGGCTTTCTTTTCTTCTGGTCAGAAGAGACTGAAATACTTGACAAGGACATCAGAAGCAGCATCTCTGCTTCGCAATCTATCACGCAACCCAACCCCCCTGCCTTTGCAGGTTTGTATGGCTTCATCTGCAGTCTACCTTAATCTTAATTAGTTCCAGACATGAAGGTTACCTGCTTCTCTGTGTGTTTTTTGTTACAGGACATAATTTAAAAGGTACAGATCTCACTTTGTAGATGAGCATTTATATACATGTGTTATGCTATTGGTATACAGAATAAAAGTAGCTTTATATAATGGGGGATGCATTTGTCTGATCATACTGGGACGTGGTATCTATAAAACTGCACACAGACCACAATCCTGCACTCTTGTGTTCAAGCTATTGATGTCACGATGTTCAGGCTCAAGCTCGGGAACCCTCGTTTTCATTTTCACCAGTTACTCCAACCGACCTGGGAATAACGCTGTCCATGCTTTTCATGTTGGCATGTGGCATGTTCAAATGGTTTTAAAGCGAAGCATGCTGTCTATGTTAAAATGATACGTGTTTGGGGATTTATTTACCTGAAAACAGTTCCTTTGTTGTTTGCGATTCCTTTGTGATTTAATTCACACTTGTGCCCTGTTACTTCCACAACATTGCTTCAGCGTTACAGTTATGTTTCATCTTCATCTTTGAAAACATCGCTCATGGCAAGCAGTGCAGGCGTCAGCAGAAGAAAGACCTGGACAAGGAGCTCAGAAGCGCTCCCACCAACTGAGCCACAAATGCCACTCAGGCCTCTGGTGCTCACAGTGTGCAATACATTACGAAGAATGCCAGTGTCCTGCACAATCAAGTGGAAGCACGGGAAGGCTGAACTACACAGGGCTGCTTGGACAACGTGAGGAGAAGGCTTGATGGAGGTGCGAAGAGAGCTTATTAACTCAGAATGTGCTCATCGATCTTCCTTGTGCTCATGGAAATCTTCTGCCTCATCTCCAGTTCAAGAGATCATGATTTGAATGGCAATTACTGTATCATGCACACTTGAATGGCTGAAGGCACTGCTGCTTTGTTAGTGATGGCCTTATAGGGTTATAAGCAGTGAAAAGAGCTTTTTTTGTTGAAGTTTAGGATGGCCGTGTATCACCTCCGCCTGCCTGCTGTTTCTGAGGTACAACACTGCTGAATAGTCTGTTTGGCTTTTACAGAGAAATGCAATGCTTTTTCCTAGTTACCATATTTTTTGCAGCCCGATGCAGTAAAACTAGTGATTTTAATTTGGGTTGGTGACTTTGACCATCTATAACACCAATAAACTCCAAAAGAAAATCCCTGTGTTTAATCCACTCATTGAATTATAAAAGCATATTATACCTCATTCTGGGATTGTTCTCAGGTAATATTAATTTTCACCCTAAACAACAGGAAGGTTTGGCACTGGGTCAGTGGTCTCTATTTAACTGTATTGAATAATTACTTCTAGCCCATTAATTCTGAAGTATTTTTATTAGCACAAGTGTTTTGCATCAGTGAGTCATAACTCATTATATTGCTTTTTAGCCCACAGGGACCAGATACTTTATTTATATGTAAGTTGAACACTGCAGTTTTTTTTTGTTTGCTTGATTTTAATTAAGTAATTTAAGTTATTTATTGTAGAGCAGCAGCTCAGCAACTGATGAGACTACAGTTCGTTCAGGTCTTTAACTACTGGCCAGTTATTACTGATTGCAATGACATTATTGAGTGAGACCCTAATGGGTCACAAAATGTTCTTCTCAAAAACATACTCTAATCTCCACTATCTTGCAGACTTCCACTGACCACTTGCCCTTCTCATGTATGCAAGCAAGCATGGAGGAGCTTCCGTTGTCATGGCAGCACTCTTGTTGTCATGGTAGCCAGAGGCATATATGTTACCCAAGACTTAGGAATGAGGTAAGATTCACCCAGACGACCAAGAGCAGCCAGTTTTGATTGAGAAACTGATCTGTCAACAGTTTCTGCATCAAATATGCCAATTAGGTGGGTACTAGAGAAGAGCCAATGTCTGAAATAAAACAGAGTAAAGAGTGCCCCGAGGAATTATGTTATTTATCCATTTTTTCAGCTGTGACTTCTATGTAATATCTCTGACACATAATCACATACGTCTATATAATAACGTTCTGCACCATTTTCGTCGACTGTGACTCAAGTCAAATACCTCCATATATAGTGCAACAATAGTGACCATCTTGATAGGCAAATATGCAATTTTTCAGATCAGTTCCTTATTACCTTGTGCCTTTTATTTACAGGTTTTGGCCCACTCTACCCAGTGGCATGCCTAAATATTTTATGCAATCCCAATCTGCTCACAATTGCTCACATCCCAGAACAACCTGCAAACACAATTGCTGGTCCTAATGTTCTTAAACACAGAGCTGACAGTATTATAATCATGTATTTTGATGGACAGGAAGATCTCACCTTATCCAAATCATTTCCCACATAGTGAAATAACCTTCTCTTGTAAGAGGAAATTCTTTGTCATAAACAAGTCAGCTAAATCTATGCTAATCCACTTATTCATTTTAAGATTGTGTGTCTAAGAACATATAACCCAGAGGGACTTCATGGGATGATTACAGTGATTAATTAGACATGGCGACAGAAAAGACTTTGTTTATCAAATTGAGTAAATTACTATACACACTTTAATGAGATGGTACAAACCTGCAGGCAGTTCTAATTTTTTTCTGGGGGTCAGCTGTTAAGAGTTTAAATAAGTAGAATATGAATGATACTTAACCAAGATGATTTAGTAAACTACATTCACCGCTTCACCAAATGAGACTTCCTGGTTGCAAGACCTTTGCATGGACGTCAGTTCTTCTTGGCCAGAAGCAGGAAGGCACCCTCTCTTCCAAGCACACCAACCATGTTTAGATTCTTCATATGGCCGGGAATTGATTGGTGAACTCATTGCCCCACAGCAGTAAAACATGCTTGGTTGACTGCACATTAACTCCCACAATCCTCTGCAACACACCGAAGTGCAGTGAGTCATGTGAGAGACCAGAAAACCACAAACAGCATAGATATATGGCAGTGCTGCAAATGTGCTCCAGAGGTTTACAGTAATGTTGTTTATTTAGCTGAAAAAGGAACTGGACTTGTCAACTATAACTTTCAACGTTTATATCCCTATCCCAGAGGTGGAAACTGAACATAGCTGGCTAAAACGTAACAGCATTTTAAGTTAGGAAAGAAACTCTGTAAAATAAACACATTGGAAGGAAAACAGTTACACGCAATTAAAGGTTTATCAACAGTGGATGTTTAAGAAAATAATATTCAAGCCACATCCTGTTCTGTACTTTAAGGGCGTAGAGCCTCTCCCAGGCAACACAGGGCACAGAGCAGGGCACAGAGCAGGGCATACTAGATACCAGCTGATTGTACAGCACTCACACAGGCTAAGGGCAGTTTAGAGGTGCCAGTTCAGTTTAAGCGCATCTTTTAGTATGTGGGAGGAAAGGAGAGCAGCCAGAGTAAACACACATGGAGAACTTTCAAACCCCACACTGAGTGCCAAGAGTCAGAGACGAGAGCACATAACCCAGATCTGTTACATGACAAAACAGTTCGCTGGCCGACTGTGTCACCTTGTGTCTTCAGCCAAATTATTACATTAAATCCATTGCAAATATCATCTATTAAAATGTTCTATTGATTTTACTACTAGTTAATGCAGACCTGGGCATCATACAGCCCGTGGGCCACATCCAGCCCTTTGCCTGTCCCTAACCGGCCCGTGCAAAGTCATTGGGAAATTAGGAATTGAAGAAACATAGTGCACTTTACACAACCTCGCTGCTTTTATTTTGAAGGCAACATTGGTTTTCAATCTACGCACATTTGGGCCCGTGTGTGTGAACATAAGCCAGCTGCTGGTGAACAACCGTTTACGAGAGATGCTAGTTGGCTGTTAGCCCTCAAAAATGTCAGCTCCTGTTAAAAAAAGAAAGGTTGATGCAGAATGTAGAGTTTTTAACAAGACATGGACTTTGAATTATTTATTTACTGAAGGCAAAGGTAAAACTGTGTGCTTAGTGTGTGGAGATCAGGTTGCTGTGTTTAAGGATTACAATTTGAATCACCATCACAATGCGGTGATTAGACTACAACAGTTTTTTATAAAAACAGTATGATAACAGGTGTGAAAGTAAGAGTGTCTTGTAGGTAGTATTAAGCTAATATAATTATAAATAATCTGGGGAAAAAAATCAGGAGAATCTTATAAAGGTGTGTATTAGATGGTACTTCCTTGTTCTGATGCAACCTTGCCCCACTGGACCTTTACTTAGGGACACAAAAGTAAAACTGTTAATCTGAAGATTTTACACACAACTGCATAATGTATTTATATTTCTGCTGAAGATTGCCCGCCTAACAAGGCTGTGAGGTTCCACGCTCTCACTGTTTTTGAAAATAAGGTAGTAGTACACTGACCCCTAACGCTGACATGAAGGTACTGCATTCTACTGCCGCATTAGCAGACTTGCTGCATCAGGGTATAAACGACAGAATTCAGCAGGTTATATAAGTTCTTTTACATAATAACACCATGAGTTTCTAAAAGGCTATTTTAGATATGTTACTTTATTATTGAAAAATATATAAACCTTTTATCTGGGCTGTATCTTCTACAGACACAAAATCATTACTCACTCATACTTGCATAACCTTTAATTGAAACAATGGGGAGGGGGGGAGAGCAGCCCAACTTAGTGCTGGATTCAAGCCTGATTAAATAGGGAGGGTTAGCGTCAGGATGGGCATCTGGCCATAAAATCTTTGCCAGTACTATTAACAATGACTCAAATCGATTGAGTTGCAGAAAATGCTTGGGTGTATCATGCAAGTGATGCAATGAGGCCTTCCTGACCAATTGCGAGAAATGAACAAGAGCTATTGAGTCATTGGAAAACTCTGTTAACGGACTCTAAAAGACGCAGAAGAACAAGAAGGGGGGGTGGTTTAAGGTGAAGTTGAGAGCTGGGACAGTGAACACTGGTAAAACTGGAAAAGAAAGAGAGTTAGCTGAACTCATTCCAGGAGGAAGGTTGGAGTGGGAAGCAAAGAAATGTGAATAAATTAGTAGGGTGTAAGCTTTTGTAAAGTAGAACATCTGAATTGTGTTGGGATGGTATTATCTCAGTAATTTAGCAGTATTTATTTTTAAACACATGACTGTAATTTGACATTGAAATTAATTGCCAAATGGTGGTCTTTTAGATTAGCAACTATGAATAAACAAAATAAATAAAAAAATATGTTGCACTGTACATTGAACACTGAGACATTCACTATTTGAATATTTTTGGGATAGGTTGTCATATCTCATGCTGGCCTACCCTAAATTATTAATCTAAGCGGTACATTGGTTTCTGCAACTTTGTTAATTACTGCAATTACTGCATCATTACCCAATGACATAATCTCTTTTTCAGTGCACATGAATGTAAATAATTCCAATAGCTCTCGGGCCAATGTGCTTGAATCCTGTGTGATGGAACCACAATTTAATTATGGAACCACCTACCTACTCATTTAGATCATTATATGAACGCATCCATTCAGACAGTTTTTTATTCTCTTTTGATAATCATTTTATCCCATCAGTTTCATGGAAGATTAAATCCAGCCACCACTAAAGTGCCGGTCCCAAACCCGGATTAATGAGCAGGATTGCGTCAGGAAGAGCATCCGCCGTAAAACCTGTGCCAAATCAAAAATGCGGAGCACAAACAACTTTTCCATACCAGATTGGTTGGGGCCCAGGTTACAGGGAAAAGAATGCTGAGGATGGAGCTGCCAGACAGGAGGAGAAGAGGAAGGCCAAAGAGGAGGTTCATGGATGTACTGAGGGAGGACATGAAAGAGGTTGAGGTGACAGAGGAAGCTGCAGAGAACAGGTTGGTATGGAAAATGATCTGCTGTGGTGACCCCTAGAGGGAGCATCTGAAAGAGGAAGAAGAACTTCCATGGAAGATTATTTTTTCAACAAATATAGAAATGCTGTGATGTGGGGTAGAAGGACGGAGCTTGGTGGACAGCCAAACTCTTTATAGGTCAAGTGCCACTTATGAACAGCTACAGTTTCAAAAACCAAAACAAAAATTACTTTGTACACACAAAATCACACTTCTAACTTTTAAAACATTAATTTGTAACAAAACGTGCCACAGTTAATGCTGGAACTGGCCACATGAGAGCTACTACCGCCTCTTTACCTGGCATCACAATACTAATTTTAATAAACACAGAGGGTGAATAGATAACCATTAGTCTGGAGAAAAGTAATCCAACACAGGAAGATGCCAGATTATTTAAAAAATACCATTAGTCTATGACAGGGGTGTCCAATCATGGTCCTAAAGGGCTGCAGTAGGTGCAGGTTTTTTTTTTCCAACCAGTTCATCCATTTTAATTTCATAACTATCTCAATTAAATATCAATTACATCCTTCCTTCTCTGTATTTTCCTGATCATTTGCATATGTCTGCACTTAGTTGTGCACCTTGGAAAACACCTTTCAGTTAATTTTGCACAATAAGTTACAGTATTTCTTCCTCTAAAGTCTTTCTGTTTTAAAACCTTATGTTTATGTTTTGGCTTCAGTCTTTGTCTTTGTATTGTCTGTGTTTTCTTTTTCTAATATTCTAATACAAACTTAAATTGACCAACCAGCAGTTACCAAATGACGATGTTGGACCAGGGAGGAGCAACTTTTATCTCATATTAGAATTTGGTGTAAAGTGGATAGCAGTGCAGATGCTTGTAAGGGAGATGGGGGGGGAATTCACCAATTGTTTTCCGATTTACCACTCCTGCATTGGTGATGAGTGTCAAACTGGGCCTTGGTGAGATGACAGTTAACATCATTTCTGTATATGCTCCTCAAAATTAGCTGTGAGGAAGAGGAGAAAAGGGCTTTCTGGGCACAAATGTCTAAAGAGTTTTCTCTTGTGAAGAGACGCAAGAGACAGCTATGGTGTGTGTTTGTGGTGATCTGAATATGCATGTGGAAAAGAGTAGAGAAAAGGTGAATGGAGAAAGAAGGTAAATGGAGGATAGGAAGTATGGGAGAAAAAGATAAGCCAGCCTGAAACTGTAGTAGAGGAAGAGAAAGCCAGATAGATCTTCTCTTGTGTCAAAAATCTATGTTGAAAGAAATAAAGAACTGCTAAGTCACAAAAGGGGAAAGTGTGGTAGCACAGCACAAAGTTATGGTGATGAACAGAAAGATCATATAGATAATTCTGTTTCCCAAAGAATTACACTATAAAAAAGACAAACAAGGTGGCATGGTGGTTAGTACTGTCGCCGCGCACCTCCAGGCCTGGAGTTCAATTCCTGCCTTGGGTCTGTGTGTGTGGAGTTTGCATGTTCTCCC
>JABJVR010015687.1:0-41814 GCA_025773905.1 Chitala chitala | reverse complement strand
TATATGGGCTAACTCATGGGTGCAACAAGAATTTAATGTATTAAAACCATCAACAAAGTAGTAGTTTATGTATGTTAGGGGTTTATTTACAGCGATGTAGATCTAGAACCTTTTTAGAATGAATAAAGGAGTTGTGTATTTTGGTAATGCAAATTAAGTATAAGTTACAAACTAAATTTTTAAATTGCACTTGAAATCAAAGTTCGCACTTCAAAATAAATAAATAAAAAGTGGACATCTGCCATAGCCCACCAGATTGAATGGATGTGGTGCTCCTGCTCTGGAAATTGTTTAATTATTTATTTTACCCCCCCCCCCCCCCACCACTTTCAAGTACACGTGTTTAGAATAATTAAAACAGCTCAATACACTTTTCTTATTAGATTTTATATTTTTTAAACAGGAAAAACAGGGCAAATTAAGATATTGTGAACCAGATCCAATCTATTCCAAACTGGTAATCTTAAAAAATATCTGATGTCATCAATGAATGACAAAACAAATTTTCAGATTCTGAGGCTTGTATGTATTTTTTTCCTCTCCAGTCAGGTTTGCGGATCCATAGGAGAGACTTATGTTAATGAATGTGACACAGCGCTGCCGTGAAGTTGGAGTGACTTGTAATGTGACAGCTCACATCTTTGGGGACCGCGGCGACTGGCCTGTAACGAGGCTGGATGCTTGCAGTGGCAAACGCCACTTCCAATTACCGTTCTGGGGAAGGTGGGTAATTCCATTTTTATGCCTCTCTCTGTTAATTTAATGCTTTGTCAGTTAGCACAACATCCCATCTCACTAGGCAGCAGAAACAGGTTCAGCCAAAATATACAATACCAGTCACAAGTTTGGACACACCCAGTTAAATGCCTGTTTAAAATGGATTTGATGAGTGAAGGAGAAACAGCCAATAAGTGCTCAGTATATGTGGGAAGTCCTTCGAGCATCCCAGGTGAATATTTAATGAAGCTTCCTGAGAGGATGCCAAGAGTTTGCAAAGCTACAATAAGGGCAAGAGGTGGCTATTTTGAAAAATCTAGAATAAGATTTTTTTTCTCACTATTATTCCACGTGCTGATTTATGGTGTTAATACCATCAGTGTTATTCTAAATGATAGAAAACTGTGAAAATTTAGAAAGCCTTTTCTCTGTCAAGGCATGTCCAAACATTTGACTGCCAGCGTATTCTTTAAGGTTAATCAGCTTCTTTCAGTCTCATTTATGTAGGATATCCCTACCAGTGGCGTCTCTGTGGGGGGTGTGGACCGCACAGGGTGATGCCAAAATGCATTTTGGAAATTGGCTCAGTCAACAATGTGTTCAACACGCCACACAACTTTGGAACTCTGGGAATTGGCTCAAAAGGAGGGGGTGCTTGGAGTGCAGACGTCCTTTGCTGCACCAGGCGACACCAACCGTAGCAACACCACTGATCCAACCACCTCGCGTTGCTGCGCCGTTTCTCCATGTTCATATGGTTGGCTTTGTTTACTGGCCATTTCCTTAACGCCCAATAAAACAAGACCAGTAAATGTGCTGTGTGGCTCTCAGAGTGAACTTTGTCACGACAGTATTTTTTGCCACTTGGACCTACACTTGACACACTTGTCAACTAGCTGCATGGAAAAAAGATGGATTGATGAGTCCAAACCTTTCTTGAAAAACAGCTTAAGCTATCGGTCTGTCAATAAATAACTAAAGCAGTTTGTTTATGTACAGTTCTATGTCACATCTTTGCTGCATTCTATTTACATTTTTAGAGTTTTTCAGCCCAGAAGCATTTATTTATGGCCTTCATCTTTATGTGCTCATTGTGGTTCTGTGTTTGAAAAGTAGGGGAAAAATAACTATGGTAAGTATGTATCCTGAGTTTGGAAAAGAAGGGAGCACAGCACGTGTACACATCAGGTCCGTCTGCGTTTCTCCTGTGGCTTCCCCCACAGAAACCACGCTTTCTTCTCAGCGTCTGAAAGAGGTCCTTGTGGACCCTTGAGTCACTTTTGCGTCAGAAGCTCTCTCAACTTGATGTTCATGTGGTTCAATGAGCACTTGTTTTTTGTTTTGTGTGTGGGGGGGGCTTTATTTTATTTCTCCACCCTGGAGAGTCATGGATCCACAGACACACCGTGTGTGCACTAACTTAATCTCTGCAAACCGTGCGGACAAACCTCTGAGCAGCAGGTCTGTCCTTAGCATTTTGTCTTCAGTTTTTATTGAATAGCTCTGTAATACTCTTGATCTCTGACAATCAGGAGGATTAAACACATCCCCTGAATGTGACAGCTCTGTGTGCTGTAGGGATTTCAGCACTAACTTCATTCTTATGTGCTCTTTGTGCTTCTTTGTTCAGCTGAAATGCATTTATTTTGGTAGATCACAGATTTCAGCACAGCCTCTGATCTACTTGAACAGTAAACTTGATAGCAATAATTACACATTTTCCCACATCGTCTTAGCCTTGAACATATGAGACACCTGTGCCCAGGTGCTGGCTGCTTTGGTCATACATATTACATCATTATTTATAACTATTTCTTTGAACATTAACTACTGCTGTTTGCCACATCTTTCCTTCAGAATCTCAGGGCTTTATGTCTAATTAATGAGGTTGTGCAGTAAACTCAGGCAGATGGTATGGGAACCAAAAGAGAAACTTGTATTTCAAGAAGTACATTTGACTTATTCTTGCCCAAGTCCTCTGGTGTAATTTTTTTCTCTCAGTATCACCTTAGTTCTCATACAAATCCCTTATTGGATTAATTGAGCTGTCTGCGCATATGAGTCTGAGATAACGTACATTGGTAATGCAAGATAAAACGCAATAATCTGAGACTGGTTGTATGTCTTGACAAGATTTTTCATTTATTTATTTATTTTTTTTTACACAAACTACACCTTTGAATACACAGGACAATGCTTGCAAACAGTGAACTTATAGTGACATAGCAAGGCAAGTGTAACAAATTTGTGTCTTTCCAATTATCAACAACGGTGTCCCTCTAGACAGGTCCAGATACCATCCGTATGCCAACTAAAAGCAACATCGATTTCCAAAAGCTGATTTGCCACCAACCAAGTTAGAGACTGTGTGGTGGGTCTATGGACTAATACAAACCATCATACCAAGATTATAAAGATATTTTTTTTCCTTGGCATTTAGATAGATATCGTGTCACAGAAAGGCTGAAAGGAAATTAAAATGAAATTCATGGTACACTAACAATATACAAAAATACTAACACAGCCATGTCATTTTTCTCTAAACCTTCCAGCTGATTAATATGTTTATATTCATGCTATAATTACAATAAAATCACATTTCTTTTTATAGTTACACTGTTAACTCAACTGAAAGAGTAAAAAAATTACAAATTAATGGAACATTATTTAATAAAAAAAACATGCACTGCACATTGTTATTAAACTACGTGCTGTTTATTAGAAACAGAATTTCCTGCCTAAACAAATAAATGAGTGATCCTTTATCGCCATAGAACCCCAGGTGACGTGTAAACTTTGATAAGCCGTGGTACTCTGCAGTTAGGTTCAACGCTGGCTTTGATATCATTAAGACCCAATGTTACTCCAGTGTAATACAAAAATACATGACGGTGACTGATAGAAACTCTGTAAACTGTCTTAAGAGTGACACTTATGACTATTGAGTTTAATAGTCATAAGAGGTACTAACAACCCATGCCAACACAAGGAGAGTTTTAGAATCTCTAGTTCACCTCATGGATTCCACAGGTTATGTGAATGAGTATAGATTTTCTCCCTTGATCTGTCCTGTAATGTTTGCCAGAACACTGTTGTTAGTGTTTGTGAAAGTATCCTGTAAGGCTTAGCCCCAATTCATTCAGGGGCAGTAGAATAAGACCTACATTATGTACTGATTCATTGACTTCAATAGTTTCTCCACCTACTTAATGAAAGCCAACTACTTTGCACAGGGGCCCCATATCACCAGCTTGTGTAACAAAGTCCTTCTTAAATAGTTAATTTCTGTGTTATTTATATTCTTTCATTTCTATTCTGTTTTACCTGTAAACTTATTTTTTTAGTTTAATTTCTTTACATTTTTTTAATTACAATTCTATCTTTTAGTTTAATTGTAAATGTTCTAAGCATATAATTTTTAAATTGTAGTGCAATTCTGTTTTTGGTGTAATTCTTTTCTAGATTATGGACAGTCGTAAGCATTTCATTGCATTACATACTGTGTATGGTTATGTACGTGACAAATAAAATTTGAATATGAATTTGCACATAGAAGGCAAATACTATTCACTTCTGTTTGTGACAAGGATTGCTTTAATCTGATCTGCTCTGGAGAATTTAAAGCAGAACCAGCAGTAATACCCATGCAGACCCCACATATATCCTAGTAGTTGAGATCCATCTGTAACCACCAAAGACCTCCACCAACTGGTCCTAGGACAGCTGCAGCCTATTCACCTATCAATTTCTTATTATTCTTATTAAAGAAATTGATAGGTTCACCTATCAATTTCTTTAATCCATCTCTGTTCTGTGTCATGTCTAGTTCTCCATGATGTTGTGCACAGTACAAACTGTCATGACCATTGGTATCCATGGCCCACTGTGACCCTCCTTCACCTGCTTGTTCTGTCCAAGTCATTCACATTCTTGGTTTTCTGACCCGTAAACCAATCAAAATACTTTCTAACCACATTTGCGAGTCATTGTCCCTTATGATACCTTAATTTACAAGTTTTTTTTTCTTTTACAATGAAGCCCTTTCAAATACCATTTTGAACTATTAAAACTGTATAATAAATTTTCAACTCTGTGGTAATAAAAAAATAAAATCATATACAATACATATTTACATCGGTTTTATTAATTGTTTCTGTCTGCGTGAATCTACACGGTAAAGTTTTGTTAGATTCAGCAAAGGGTTCTTCCATTATACGTTTTTATGTTGCAGTAGATTTTCCATTGACAATCAACACATGTAATGAAGCATTGCATTGTTACTTTTTCTACCTAGACCTTTTTTTGTTTAAAGATTTATGAAGGTAAAGGCTGAAGTCTTATTAGTCAAATGAAAGGAAAGCAGCTGTCTTGTGGCTAGCATGAAACAGAATTTACTTGTTATTTTTGCTTTCTTTGACTTTCTAAGGTTTTAACTTCTTGCCATGTTGTTTACAACAAAGCCGAACGTTTTTAAAAGTTTTTATAGTGGTACTACTTATTCATGTAGTACAACTTACCTTGTTACCATGGACAGGGGAAGAACATAATTCATTTACCTTTCAGATAAGTCCACAGATTTAAAAAAATAAGCAAATGTGGTCCCTTGTCCAGTTTCTCAAACACAGGTATCTGGAAATGTGAATAGCCAGTTTCAGTAGTTATGGACATCAACATTTTAAGCTGACAACTGACAATGGATTCAGACATCAGTAAAACATCTAAGTGGATTATCTATAATGAGATAATAGTATATTATGTGCCATAACAATTGTCTGCTGAGAGCATCCGTGTACACAAAAAAGGTTTTTCTTAAAAGGCAAATTCAGTACTCTCGGTTCCCGGGGACGAGTGTAACAGTGGCTTAAAGGAAGCCAGTATTTGCAACATTCAGAGTGTAATTTCACATAGTTTAAGGGCCATCATTGTCATCAAAAGACATCATGGGCAATCGCGGGCACATAATGCAAAATGGCATGCAGGAATCATTTTCAAACGCACCGAAACACTTTGCACCGAAACACTTTGCACCGAAACACTGCTGTAATTTTGCTCAGTGGATGGATTTGTCCGACTCAAAGCAAACCATTTCTGGCCATTTTCATAAAAGCGTGGTTTTCTCATCTTTAATGTTTGAAATGAAACACCTCTTCCTGCATATGATTTTACCACCATAAGGTCGTCAGGTTTTTCTTCCAGAGAAAACGAGAGACACAACACCAGATTTTTTTTAAACCACCTGAAATAAGTCGACCTTACTTCAATGCAGCTTCCCTTTCAAAAACACAACGAATGACCCAAACACAAGTTTTCTTTCCTCAAACAGAAATTGATAAAGAATGTAAGATAAAATTTTCTGTGTTCATGGCCATACAAAATACTGTAATAAAAACGTTAACATTCATACCTGATTTCGAAGAATGGATCATTTACGGCATTTTATATCTACTATATGTAGAACATGGGACCTACATTTTATCTATCTACATTTCTCATTTTATTTAATAAATACTGAATACATTATATGCATAGAAAGACAATATCTTATACTCTTAGTTGCTAAGATGCAGGTATTTGGAAAAAATGCAGAGAACATGCAATTAAAGAAAAACAGCACTGAGAGCCACCCGTGCAGCACAATGGCAGATTCAAGCAACGTCGTCCTTACATCACCTCTGCAAGCCGTTCCATAATTGAATCTGCTGCATGCAGTTTAACCTCTGAGCCACTGTGCCACATTGTTGCAGTAGCAGATAAAGATTAATTTGCACAGAGAGCAAGACAGAGCGAAGGAGAGGGAGAGTTAGAGAGAGAACAAGCGTTCCAGGCACTGTGAAGGAGGGAGTGAGAACTGAATCGCAGGAAGTCAAGATGGTACTGAAGCTGGCAGATGTCACCCCACACTTCCTGTCTCTTTCAGTTTGAATTTTAAGCGCTAGAGATGTGTAGGTATTGCTCCATTGTGTCATGGTTAATTCTGAGTGGGCTTCTAAGTTCCTGCCCAGTTACCCAGCTCCTCATCATTTCAGATGGGCATCCTTAAATTTTATTCTCCTGAATTTATTTGAATATGCAGATTCCTGGATTGCATTGCATCTTGGATTGTTTAAATGAAGACTGCATTGTGAAACAGGATTCAATTGACTCTGTTATATTTGTTACACAGTGAAGGCAGTAAAGCTACAAATATCTTATGAGGAATTATACAGTGAGCAAAAAATATGTAGGAAAAATATGAGACATTTTAGATTTTTCAACATTGGCACCTCTTGCCTTAATTACGTTTTTGCAAACTCTTGGCAAATTCTCAACAAGCTTCATTAATGTTCACCTGGGATGTTTTTCAAGCAGTTTTGAAGGAGATTCCACAGAGGCTGAGCACTTGTTGGATGTTTTTCCTTCACTTTCCCATCCAGTTTAAACAGCCATGTACCAGTAATTAGGTATGGCCAAACATTTGACTAGTGATGTACCTGCTACAGTTAGGGAAAAAATTATTTGAACCCCTGCTGATTTTGTAAGTATGCCCACTAACAAAGAAATGATCAGTCTGATCATTTCTTTGTTAGTGGGCAAACTTACAAAATCAGCAGGGGTTCAAATAGTTTTTTTTTTCCCCCCTAACTGTATATCTCAAGGTTAGGCCCATTAAAGAAACTAGCCATGAAAAACAACCCTGTTTTGTCAACAGAAAATAATACACAAAAACTACCTGAATGTAATTTCAAATTTTGCTACCTGTACAGTAAATGTCATTTCCCAAGTCTGTCATGTCCCCTGTGTTCACCAGGTGTCGCTATTTCCCCGGTTCCTTGTTTTTCCTTTACCCCTTCTTTTTCCTTGTGAATTATGTTAATTCAATCACTGTTTTACCTTACCTTCTCTTTCCTATCTATACCAGCCCTGTTTGTTAAGTCCTTTGCCAGTTGTTGTGGTGTGTCATGCTAGTTTCCCTCTGCTCTTTATGTTTATTGCTATTGTTTCTTATTACCATTTGTACTGATCCCCATCTGGTTGAATAAATCCTTCAGCTTTTAGACTTGCATATGTACCCCTGTATGTTACAGTAAAATTCTAATAATACAGTTAAAATCTTTGCTAATTTTTATTGGTGCCTAAATATTAAATGTTGACAAAACACTGCTCAGTGTCATCTATTGCTTCACCATTCAGAGGTACAATCCCATGACACATGCTGTTGGGAGTACATTTCCTGTGCTTTTGCTTATGTTCTTGATACTTTTATGCAAAGAAAGTCCCATATCTGTACAGACTGTCAACAGGAGCACATTTTCAGAAAGTGTGGGGAAAAAAACAAGTCATTCCTTTTAAATGACATGTATGCTGAAAATGCAGCCATGTACCACACTGAAATATAACATACTCACTGTAAACATAAAGCAACAACACTATGATAATGTGATAAAAATGTAGCAGAACCGCTATTATTATTATATGAATTACAGCCGAAGGTAAACTGTTTGTCCACATTTCGGAAACAAAACTGATAACCAAGAAATAAGCAAGCTGGGATGATTGTGTATATGAGCATTTATGAGTTGATATGTGCACATTATTTGAGTACATCCCATGACTTTATGAGACTGAACAGTTCTAGCTAGACTCATGACCTGGAGCCAAGTTTAAAGAAAAATATCCTCTTTGAAGAGTACAGCATGTGACCTTGGTTCAAAAACCTGTCTGAAGGGATATTTATTTTAACCAAAGATTAATAACAACCTCAAGTCAAACTCATGCCAGTATAACAAAATGAGAAGGGTAGGGATGGATGTATCCTATAAATGTACATAGGTGGACTTTATACTTCGAATAATAAAGGTGTACACTCAGAAGGATGGTAGCTCAGTGTTGAGCACCCTTGCTCAGCGCCTCCTGGGCTGGGGGTTTGAATCCCGCCTCTGGTGTGTGTGTGTGTGTGTGGTTTGTTGGTTGGCACCTCATCCAGGGTGTCCCCTGCCTTGTACCCTAGGCTCCCTGTGACTAGCTTCAGGCCCCCTTGTGACCCTGCACAGAATAGGCACTATGGAAAATGGATGGATGAAAAATTGTGTACCACATTTTCTGTTATGATGTCAGAGCATATTCTGAAAGTCAACAGGGATATCCCCTGTGTTTGACAAGGATTGACCTGCTTGAAAAGAAAACATCATTACCTTTAGCATTGTGTATTCCCAATGCATATGATTACATTTTGAATGTATTATTTATCATTTGATGTGGTTTGTTTGTCTGTTAGGCCATATTTAAGCAGGCAGCTCAAAACAGCAAGGAGCTGCCTAAAGATGCTCTGGGAATTGGATGAGGTGCATGATTTTTAATTAATAAGAGTGTGGCTGTATTAGTTATACTACAAAAATGTTGGTTGTTTTTGTACTGTGTAATTATTTATTTAAATAGTGTGAATAATAAAAATATCATAATTTGTGAACCTGTGTCGTGCTTAACTCCGAGATTACAGGACATAACTTGTAATTGCAAGCTAAATGTAGAAAATGTGAAAGTTCACTTTTCAGAATTTTCTGTATTTATTATTAAATCTACCTGGCCACTGCTACAGAAGTATTATGCATCTCATCCATCTGTTGTCACCTGTCACACAAAATGGACAATTTGCACTTGTTATGTTGTTGAGTTTCACTGATTGGCTTTACTTTTGAAATAGACATTGAACAAGGTATGTCATTTTACTTTCTAAGGTAATTTTGTTTTCCATTTCTAGCATGTATTTTTTCAACCCATGGTTTTTCTGAAAATCAAATAGATGCCAGTGTAAGCAGTGCAGTAGAGTCACTGAAAGGTCACTTTCATATAGTGTTGGGTGGAAAAAGAGACAGAGACCTAAAGCATTAAAGACAATGTTTGTAATTAAGCCAAGCGATGTGAATGTGATGCATTCAGCATAACTTTTAGGAATATTTACTGGAATAAATAAAAAATGTGTTGACATAATGTGTAGTATTGTTTTTCAGTAGCCAAAATCTATATCCTTTTATTTGTGTTGCCAGTTTCACTCCTGTTACAGCATGCAGTACTGTCAGCTCTCCATATCCATGGGGAATTGGTCCCAGGAACTTCCCGTAGATACCCAAATCCATTCATTCATCCTGTATCCAATACAGGGTTGTGGGAAGCCTGGAGCCCATCCCAGGAAGCACAGGGAGCAGGGCAGGGGACACCCACGGCAGGGCACCAACCCACCCCAGGCAATGCCCAAATCCATCGATGCCCAAGTCTCTTATATTAAATGGTGTAAAATTTGCATATAATGTATGCACATCCTACTGTATTCTCTAAATTATCTCTACATTACTTATAATACCCAATGTTATGTAAATAGATGTTATACTGTATTATTTACGGAATGAAAGTAAGAAAAAATAAGTCTATACATATTCAGTACAAACATAAACAACTAACGAACAGCGGCATTCAAAATAAAAGCGCGTAAAAATTATATACACTAAAAACGATCTTAACTCAGAGGTTAAAATCAACTTAAAAATTATAAACATATACATCGATTACACAAAATAGTTGGTTTAAATTTTCATCCAAGTGATCATGTGGTGAAACCAACATAGATATATTTTTGATCCGTGGTTGGTTGAATCCAATGCAGAATCCGCGGATACGGACTGCACTTTAAAAAAATCATGTAAAAGATAAGAGAGACGAATCGCTTTGCTGTGTTGCTTCATCGAAAGTGTAAAAATAAAAGGGAAAAGTCAGCAGAGGTTGTAATGGCGACATGATTCTCTTCGTGTTAACAGCTTTCTCTCTGGATCGTGAGATATTGAATCCACAAAAGCTACAATTTAGTGGTAACTACACAAGAATCCAAAACAATGCGCATTTGGATAAATTGGAAAACAAATACTATTGAGTGAATTATCCCAGGGAGCAGAGTTGATTGTTGTTTTTGCTGAGCTGTAACAAGCTGTGTGCGATTTGTAGTCATACTTCAGGGAAAAGAAGCCGAAATTACATTATTGTGCATTATGACTATATGCGGAGGAAAGTATCGCTGTTGTAACTCTCAGAAACGTGGAGAATAAGATCACAGGCCAGGACAAATAAGGTTTAACTGCAAACCATTTCAGCGTTCAGTATTTTATTATTTTGGGACCCTTATTAAAATTTGACAAAATGTTTTGATAGAACGCGACATTCCTCCTTTTAAGTAATGCATTTGATTATTTGAACGTTTGTGCGTAGTTTAAAAATTAGCACGTGTTTGTGACCCATTTATTGATTTGAATGGTGTTTGCACATTTTGTAAAGTTTCCCTTGCTTGTTTGAGGAACACACCTCCCTCCAGCTATAGTGGAATATACCTTAACATATATATATATATATAAGTTTTTAAGACACTTCAGAACAATACTTTGCACAAAGTATTGAATTTCTTGGTGTCCATTACTGAGAACTTTATTCCAACCCTGTTGGAGCTTCATACCCTGTTTGGTTTTCACCTACATCCTGCCCCAACCTCCTGTGTACACCTTTATTCATCTCTGTGTCTCGGCTTCACACAACCTGCTGTTTTTCACCAGGCACCCAAATGTACGTTTTCCTGGTGGCTGGAACTCAGCTTTGGACTGATCTCTCTGCATGTGAAATTGCGTGCGTATGCCTCCATTTTCTGTGTCGTGATGCATTTTCTGTTACCTCCCGTTGACCACGTACCTGCTGTCATGGGTGCTATTACAGAAACATTGACATAAGTTAGTGTAACTATCAGTATGCATAATGTACTATGGAAGATATATAAATCGTTGGGCCCTGGAAGACAATGAATGCATGAAGTACTGTAAAAAAAATATATGTTTTTGTTAAAATATGTTAAAAATATGTTTTTGCGTTTTGGCACATAATGAATGCTTTTATAATGCTGTTTATGAGGCTGATTTTGAGGTCTAGCCATTCAGAGGACATCAGGCAGACTGGCTGATGGATTTAAACCACGATTGTTTTATATTCCCCTGTCTGGCTGAGGATATTCATCTTGAGGAGAAAGTGGCGGTGCTGACATTGAGATGGGGAGTGTCGGGGGGTGGTGGAGGCTTTACTTTAAGAAATTAGTGTGGACTCTGCCACCTTTCCTATTTTTCACCTGCTAAACTCACAAAGCTAAAAAGTGAAGCTGTCTGATGGTGGCATTCTATTCCACAGACACTAAAATCAGCCACGGTGAAGAATGTCCCATCAGAAACTGCACGACCCACTAGGACGGAGATACCAAAATAAACGTGTTATTAGTTAGGCTGTCTGATAACTTTCACACGCTAAATGTTCACCCTAACCTCGTCGTTTGTTTTCCATTTTCCAAGCACTGTCAAATTCAATTTGAAAAAAAAAATGCTTATATATTCAGTTTTAATTGAAAAAACACATCAGAAAAAAAAAACATATTTTACCATTGATATTAAGGTTTAATCACCAGTGTCAATGAAACATCAAAGTTATTTTAGAAACACCATCATCAAAATTTCCATTTGATAATCACAGTCATGCTTTTACCAGTGTCAGAAAACTGTTCTCAGATGATCTCACAGAGATTAAACAGTTTCTGTGAATTTAGTACATTCAGTACTAAACGTGTTTACTATTTCCTATTTATAGTAAACGCACTAAGTTGGAGCCGCAGTACCTTCCAGCAGCAGCAGACGTATATCGCTGTTGCAGAGCTGGCCTTCCCTTCTTTGCAATGATTTTCTGCCTGCAAACCGCCGTCTTGTATTGTTCCTTGATTCGAGATTTGTGTGGCGTTTTTGTGCTTCAGGGTGCTGTCAGGATGATGAAGAAAGCAGTTCCACTCTTGCAGGATTTATTTGTCTTTACCAGGCAGGTAATAACATGAGGAGGGGCTGTTCCACTGATCAGGGCACACCTGCAGGGTATCCGACTGCATCGCTTTCTCTAAGAGTCTATTGGAGTTTCAGCTCCTGAAACGACATGCTAAAAGATAGGAGATGAGAAGCATATAGACAATCTCATACTGGAAATGGAACCATATGCAAATCCTCAAGGCCCAGCAATAGTCACTGAAAAAACAGCACTGAATTGGTGTCCTAGTTCTAATCAAAGTCCCAAACCAAAGCAATGCTTTTGATTGTTAAAAATATACGGTGCAGTATCTTCCCTCCCATTGTAAAAGCTGACAGCTACTTCATACGCATGCGTGCCGAATGTACATATTGTGCATGGGAGTGTATTTTCCACTAGGCAGTGTGTTTTGCTATAATGGATGACATCATCAAAACCGGGGCAAGACTTTGAGCAAACGTAGTAATTTTTATTGTGACCTTTGGCACAGCCAACTAATGGCTGGATGCTCCCTTGCTCTGTCTGCTTTGGTTCCCAGCCTCTGTAGTCTGTTGAAAGGGCAGAAATTTGTATTAACCGAAATAGGCATAATTCACTTTAAGCTCTCTTATTTTTTGATGCATGAACAAATCATTGAAGGCAAAAATGCAGTAGGATTTGATTTTATTGAGTGTGTGTGGGGGGGGGGGGTGTTTCCCTGATAGATTTTTTTAATCCTTTGCATTGCTCTTTAAATCACCATTCCTGCTGAGGACAGATTTTTTTTTTCCATCTCTAAAAGAGATCCTGTATTACTGAGGATTAAGTTGGTGAATTTATAAAATATGGTATATTATGGATCTGTGCTACTTCCTTTGCAGAACATCACAGAGCTTAGTGCAGGTACCCGACTTGAGCTCTTCAGTAATGCGTCAGGAATGTAAAAACATAAAATCAAGCAAAGGGAACCGGTTTATCAACAGTCACTTTTAATGGAAGTCGCAAAGTCCATAGCATCCCAAGGTACTCTGTTTAGTATTTTGATGTTCTTCAACTATTCACCTGTACAAAAGATGATATTTAATATTATCAATATAAATAATGACTACATCTATGTATAACTGTCTTTAAAATTAACTGAAAATGAACCAGGTTATGAGTTCTGTATTTTTCTCCAGACAAAGTAGTTCACCACTGACACTTTTTGTGAGAGCCACTGTCGCTACTACAGTTGTCGAGCAACATAAATACAGAATATAAACAAACAACAACATAACTCAGACAAAAGTGATAAAAACTTTCGTTTAGTTTTCGAAGTGCTTCGTCTTACTCATTTCATTTTGGAGTGCAAAGCACTTTCATGGAGAAAAGAATATAAATCCATGTAATTGTTGTCCTGTTTATTTTATAGTTTTTAAGTTGTTTAAATCATTTGGACATCAAGAACATGAAACTGTGCTCGTTTCATCTTGTGCCGATGCATGTTTTAAATGTGCACTTGAATGAGAGTAATCCTCTAAATCACAATAACTAACACATTGCATTTAGTAGCACAGCAAAACCATGAGATACACATGTAGCATTCTGCTGGCTGAAAGCACTTTAAGTGGGCCTTCAGGAAAAAGCTACGCTTTCCCAAGCCCTGCAGACAGACTGCAGCTTCGATCTTAGGTGTATCTATTAGCTTTTCCATGCAGCTCACAGCAGCAGAGTTTGTCCGTTGGGATTCGGGGCAAACCAGAAGCATACCACTGTGCGTATGCCTGTAATGGATTCCTCGTGGATGTGTGGGTAACAGTTGGACAGCCATTGGGTGCAGGTGTTTGGGAAACTACCACAAAATAAGGAAACTCCTTCTTATCTCCTTTATGGCTTCAAGAACACATGCATGAAAGAGAAGAACAGAGAAACAGGAAGCAGGAAATTTGAATTTAAAGGAAGGTTCTTTTGTGAAAGCAACAACAGAGGAGGCTCTTTCCCTGGACTCTCTGTCTTGACGTGTTTCCCTGTAAGGCCACACCTCACACTCGCTCAGTGTGCCCAGAATCCACTTGAAGAGCAGCACTTATTTTAAGCTCTGTCTGAGGTTTGTAATTATTACCTAGTTCTGGGTTTTTATTTCCACCGTACCTGTGAACTGCACGTTTCTTAGCACCTCCTTCATGCAGACCTGTCGCACTAGCTGTTGTGTGAGGAACAGATAAGCTGATTGAAGCCATAAACTACTTTGGAATAAAGCAACAAGTAGTGTGATCCACTGTCATGAGTTAAAAGGAAGCCAGATATTCTGGAGAAGATTTGTCTGTGATGCCATATCTTGATGTCGGTGTCCTGAAGGTGAACCTCCACTTTTTAGGCATGTCAAAAAGATCAAGATACAAGCTAATTCACTGAGAAGATTCTATTTTAGCATGAGAAATTCGACATTAGGCTTGATGCTTTAGGTTTTGCCAGCCTGCATAAATGTCCCCCATTACCCTGAGGTAACGAGTGAGAAAAATTAAAGGAAGAAATGAAGGACACACTCTGAAGAGTTACTGCTTTTGTCCAACAAGGAGAAAAGTTACTTTAATTGTAATCTTTCAATCTGAGCAAGATTGCGTGTCCTTCCATCTAACTGTGACCATTGTGTATATCTGTTATGCTGTGTCCTTGTTTGTACTGTCTTTGAAAAAGGGTTTTCCAAACAACAAGAAGTGTGCCATTTCTTTGTCCATTACATGTACCTTTATAAAATATTTATAAAATATTTTGAAGTTACATCCTCAGAAAAAAGACCACTACTAACAGATAAAGGTTTCCACTGGAAAGTATTAAAAAATTCAAAATAATATCTAAGGTTTTCAGTGTTATTTACAGAATGTTACTAGTTATTAGGTACATATTAACATATTGTTTTAAGTACACCGAATTAAAGGAAGCTGCTTTATTATGCATTTTTATATCTTAAAATTACAAATTAATAATTTTACCACTTTTGTTGTACTCTGTGAACATGAAGTTCTTCAAGCATAAGGATCTGTTTTTCCATGTTGTTTTAGCTGTGGGTCCCCATTGAGGCTAAGGCACTTAGGGCCAGGCTAGGAGTGTGAATACCTTTGGGAAAAATGAGTGCTTTGTTGCGGGGATGTTTTCATTTATACATTGTATCCATGGTTACTCAGCAGTAACTAACAAATAGAAATCTGTAGCATTTGATTACACTTGTTGACATACCCCTGGAATGCCTTCAACACCCATGTTAGGGGAGATGCAGCCTTAGTTGTGTCATGTTGGAACACGTTACACCATTTCACTAGTACATTATTCAGTTTGCATGTTCAGCTATTTTACACATATCTACTATTTCATATGTCTATGTTCAGATATTGCATTGTTGTAATTGCCGATTACTTCTCGATGTTCATTTTCTAATATTACTGGTAGTTTATAGTTTAATACTTATAGCATTTAATTTAAGTGCAACATTAAAGGCAGATCAGCACAAATCTGAGGCCGTCTTTGCAAAGATACTTCGCCTACATGATCCATCATTAGGACTGTGGGTGAATATTCAAGCTTTGTGCAGATTTCAGAAATAAATGATCTTTTAATTTTAACATGTTGCTGAATAATTAATGTATCCATATGGTGCCTTTAAAATTATTAATTTTTCTAATTTCATGAGTCAGAAGAGCAACAGATAATCCAAATACACATTAAACAGGTGTTTAACAGAGTGAGATCAACTTTTCATATAGCCTACTCCTGGGTAATGTAAAAATGCTAAAATATAAGATAATTGAAAGGTAATGTACTGGAAAGGTATTGTTTCTGTCCTATAACATTTGGTGTAATACTGTTCAGTTTATGTGTATGTATAGCTGTTACACCAAATACAGTAACAAAAAAAAAATAAATTGAAATATAATTAAAAAAAAATTATAATCTAGCAGCATTCGACTACAGTATCTATTTATCCATCCATTGTGTAGCCGCGTATGCTGTGTAGGTTCATGGCTGGCCTGGAGCCTATCCCAGGCCTACTGCACAAGGCAGAGTGCATCCTGGACAGAGTGTCAAACCAGGGCCAGAGACATGATGTTCATAATTATTAACACCAGAAAAAATAATCAGAGAAATAATATTGCCAGTAAGCAGTACAAGCTCTGCCATGAAGTGTGTTTGAGCTCCAGTTTGGAATAAATCAGAAGCAGTTTTAATGTGGTTCAGATCCCCATATTCATTCAGGGCTATCTGCTCTTCAACAAGCAAGGCAAAGCAAATGTTCTAATGGGCAGGACAAGGTGGCTCTCAATCTTACACAGAAGATGATAAGTTCAAACACTTTTAAAGCAATTCAGCACTAGATTTTAAAAAATGCTGCCTCTGGCATTCTCCATGATAAACGTTAATAGGTATGTCACTTTGGAGCAGCCTTCTTCAAACATAAAATTATTTCTGTCCTGCAATCCTAGGGTTCTTGACTGTGAGTTTTTGCATTTTGCTTGCTTGTCTGGAACAGTGTCAAATAAAAACAGAGCTTATCAGGAAGACACAGTACATCTGAGAATCAAATATTCAAATTCAGAAAGCATTCTGTTTTGCAATTTAAGGTTGCACCTTTGGGTTATCGTGCTTATTAGCCCAGCACTGGCTTACAGAGACATACTCAGAAAAAGCCGATATTGCCACTGATTTGGATTGACTTTCAGATGAAATGTAAATTGAGTTCTGTTTCATATCTCCTTTCTGATAAACTTTGTATTTGTGAATTCTGTTTATGTTGGCAATTTGCAATAAAACAGACTAGGCATAAATTACTAATCTGATGTGTTGTTCCTTGGTTCAAGGTACTTACACTTATACCTTTTGCTGAAATATTAAGCTGTTGTGAGGGATGTTGCAGACCAGAAAGGGATTGTTGGTTAATTAATTAATTAATTAATTAATTAATTAATTAATTTTTATTGATTTTATTTATGTTTTGTCATTTTAAAAGATTATTGTTTTGAAGAGGCGGACAACACTGAAAATTTGTATGAAACATTTATATGCTACAGGTATACTGGATACTGTACCAGTACCGCATCCTAAAAACAGCATTTTGAGTTATGTTGACATAAAATAATTAAATACAGTCTCACTTTGCTGTAATTCTACTTAACTTGGACAAAGAACACAGTTGTGGTACGCTGAAAAAAATGGTTTTTAGCATAAAATAATTATATTAAGAGCATAACTCGGTCCCATCATGTCAGCCCCAGACTCCATCGAAGCATGTGCATGTCCATCATTTGTAGGGCCTGCTCATGCTTTGCTGTTGCCAGCCAGCATTCTGATCCATAGAAGGTCACTGAATTTTGGTCTTATAGATCTTTGATTTCAGGTGGATTGTCATTCAGCGGTTGCGGAGGATGCCAGTGATTTGGCACCACTTTGCCCACGCATCATTGACTTTAACTCTAACATCTGGTAAGGTGTCTCCATCACTACTGATTAGGGAGCCGATACTTCAGCTGCATTACTTTCTTTAAGTCTTCTCCATTAAAGCAGACAGTAGCATCGGTTTGTGGTTCAATTTTCAAGTGCTCATGTTTTTCCAATGTTAAGTTTCATACCATATTCCCCCAACCGGGTGTTCCATGTTTGTGTTCAGTCCTGTAGTTGCTGGCGGGTTTCTCCAGCCAAGGAGAACATCATCCACATATAGGAGTGTCCTTGGGTGGTCAATTTGGATGTCCATCCATCAATGCATGCATGCATAACACGAAGTGGAGGGGTGACAAGCCTGAGCCTTGGTGGATGCCAACTGTAATAACAAAAGATGGTGATAATCCAGCGGTGGATCAAACGGAGTTTGTGACATTTTGGTTGAGTGACTGTAACAATTGTTCGTAGGTCTCAGGAATGCCATGTGCTCACAGGGAGTGCTAGACAAGTTCATGGGGTAAGTGACTGAATGCCTTCTCAAGGTCAAGGAAAGACATGCAGAGCACCTTGTTGTTCTCTTGGTGCTTCTCCAGGTGCAATCGAGCACCGTAGACATTCTAGGCATCCATTGTTCCATGTCCCTTGACAAAGCCACAATGGTTCAGTTTAATGCTTATGGTCTTGCATATATTGCATCCAGGATGACCATGCATCTTCCAGACTTCAGCAGGGATGTCATCAGGTCCAGTCGCTTTACCATTCTTCATTTTCTCTTCTGCCACTTCCACTTCAGTGGTGCTGATTAGTAAGACATGGCTAGCGATCAGCTCAGCACTTTGAAATAGCGGGTGGGGAAATTCTTCATTGCAGAATCTTGAGAAGTATTTGCTCCAATGCTGAAACATGGCAAGTGCATCTCGCAGAACTTTATGACTGTCATGCTTGATGTACTTGACTCGGCTGATATCCTGCATTGATTGATGGCATGCGCTGGCTAGGTGGTAGATCTTATTCTCCCCTCTGGGTGTGTCCAGTTCTTCTTATAGGGGGTCATAGTGTGCAGCTTTCACTGCAGCAACCACTCTCTTCACTGCCAACTTGAGGGTCTTATACTGGTCAAGGTCTGCTGCGGAATGAACATTAAACTACTTCTTATATGCCATCTTCTTCTCTTTTATTTAATTTGCTCCACGTCGGTGTTTTGGGGTTTCTGATGTTGCCGGGGTCAAAACGGGTGTCTGCAATGAGGATTTGATGTTGAGGGGTGATGGTTTCTGATGAACTCTCCTTTGTGTTTTTTCTCAGCTTCAAGGCATGTTGTTCAGTCAGCAAATAGTTGATCTGTGTTTTCCGCCCACCAGTGTAGTATGTAATAAGATGCCGTTTTCTTGACGTATGTATTTGTGATGGCCAAGTCACGGGCTTCTGCACATTCCAGGATGTGTTCACTGTCATTGTTGCAGGTACCAAAGCCATTGCCATCATGTCGATGTTCATACCCACCTCTTTCGTATTCAGTGTGCCCATTAGGGTCACTGCCAATCATCACATATTCTTCGGGCTTGATGGATCTTAGGTGGATATGGAGAGTATCACAAAACTCGTCTGAGTGTGGGTACACACCGCCTGCACAGCGCTGCCTTTCTCATCCTTTCTGAGAGCTAATATTAAATGGTGTCTGAGCTCATAGTAATTATACTGGATGCCTCATATGGATAAACAAACACTGTAATAATATTCATGGCCTGCACAAGTAAAATTACAGATAGCAAATGAACAAATAATATGGTATGGATGTGCCCTACAAATGACAGAATTGTAATTGCATGATGAGATAAAAATTATGTTTTCTTAATTAACAACCCACACGTTTTGACAAAAGCAGAGCACACTGGACTATAGTTTATTTTGTCATCCTTGTTTAATTTAATTACCATTACACACTTAGGAAGGTTTAATAATATAAACCTAACACTTCAAAAGTATGCTCCAAATAATTAGTTGGGTTTGATTCTATTAAAGGTCAGTTTTTTCAAAGATAAAAAAAAATAATTGATGATTTTTATCTTGTGTTTCTTAGTAATTGCTTCTCTGTGTTTTTTTTTTTTCTTTTTCTTTTCATATGTGTACTTACTCCTGTGATATATGAATATAAACATTTGGCTTTTAATGTCTGTGCATGAGACACTCAGTCCTCGGACAGGTGTGTTCCCAGAAGACTTCCACTGTTTATTCTCCTAACATTTACGGTTAGATTTAGGCAGTGTCACAAACGAATGGTTCTGGATTGTACTTCCAATCACTCGCACATCTCAAGAGGGTCCCTGCATTACACGCCTCACTGCAGCATGCAGCCCGGACTGCCACAGCACAAGGTGAGCTTTATTAACATTAGCCTGCTGTATTCCTGTGCTCATTGATCAAATCATATTTAATAATTTCTCATCTTCGAACAGGAAGCTGACAAATAGAAAAGTGAATGGAAGTAAATAAAAATGATTTGATGGTGTTTTAATTGCATCCATGTCTGAATGCAATACGGGTGTGTTTCCTGGCACTCTTTGCAATAAACCGCACCGCAATTCTGGCAAAAGGTGTTCATTACATTTCTATAAGTGCAGAGTTGTGAGACATCATGACGGTTGGAAGGCATATCACATTTCAATATATTCTAGTTTATGTTTCTGTTTATATTACTGCACCTTACAATATATATATATATTTGTCTTGGTAACACTGCACATTTCTACTAAGGGTGAAATTCAGCATAGAAAAAGCAATGAAAAACTGTGCAGATACTTAACTGTACACTTGAGGCAATGTTATATGATGTGATATTGTCAGCAGTGTGCCGTGGTTATAGGTGGAGGCCAAACTCAAACGTTCAGTGGCTTATCATGACTCAAAGGCTTAGTAACATGAGTCAAAAACCTAAACGCAGACAGACTACTGACATGTGCCTTTGAAACACCCGACTTGTGTCTGGAATGGATGCCAGCACAAACCGTTTTGTGATTCACTTGAAAGTTAAAGGGAAGGTGGAGAGTTGGAGGTTCTTTAAGAGTTCATAGTTTGTGAGTTAATCGCACGAGTGCTGCTTTCAGATAAATCTTACTCACTTTACATGGAAGGCATTAGACAGGACACGTCAATGTAAAACAAAAACTTTTCTTTCTTCTGTGCAGAAAGAACACGTGATGACAAAGATGGCTCTATGACACAAATTGGACCTAAAACATTAAAAAACATGAAAGCCAATAGACTGGTTTTGTTTCATCATTTTCAATGCTGTCAAGGCACTTTAGGTTATATTATGCCAACTGGAAAACTTGTACCAAGTAAGTGAATCATGCCATATAAGTTCACATTTACATATTGTGTAACAGAAAGCAAGTTAATTTCCATGTGCCAAATCCAAGGCTCATTTTTCAATTGTAAAATGTGATCATTTACTACCACTGAGGTTTTGGATTTAACATAAAGCACGTCCCTCCAGGTTAATTTTAGGAGCTGTCATAATTCTACCTATGTGTGAGTTAAATAACGTCTTGCATTAATCATGGAAATCAACTTTAAAACTACAGTCCGTGTAAATTAAGTGTACCTGTAACAGCAAAAATCTGGAGTGAATCATTTTACATATTTGAGAAATGAACAATATGTACACAAAAGTTGCCAGAATCAGTATTTAACAGTATGGTTTTACAAACTGGTTTTAAAGACTTGAATGGAAAAAAAAATACAAATTTGCATAAAAATTTACTTCTACACATGTAAAAATCTATATAATTATTACTCACAACTCCAGTTTGACCTAGAGAAAAGCATCCAATAAAACCATTCTCCTGTATTAACATGTAACAAGTTTCCAAGTACCTTTGTCTGTGGTATAAACATGTGCAACAGTAACATTTAAAAAATCTCCAGGAGGTTTGTTTTCGTATGTCCTGTATTATTGCCTTCTAAGTGTTTATGTTAGTTCTCCTGTATGCCTTCCATAGGCAAAACAATCCTCCCTGCACCTGACATTTAGTACTAAGTTATTATTCATTCATTCGTTCAATCCAATATTTATTTTTGTTCAGGTTATGCAACACATCAGTGATCTGAGAAAGCCAGCACTTGGCTCACTTTGTTTGCCAAAGAAAGCAAGACTGTGCTTTTTGTCCTTCCTTTGTAAATGTGACTGATCTAATAAGAGCTGGTGATTGAGTGTTGTGAACACGTGTGTTCTCTGGGACAATGGATTTTGTGGAGGGGCTCCTTTCACTCCTCCCCTCCATCAGCTTCTAAATAATAGAAGCAGTTTTATTGTGAGAGCAGATCAAAGGTAAGCCTGTCGTATGCTTTGATCTCTGTACCGCAAAGTGCATCAGACAAAATTGTGTTTTTTTTTTACATGCCATTTTGTTTAGCATGACCAAAATGTCTTACCAAGGAAATCTCTGTTGAAATGTACCAGTTAAAAACCGACACAATCCTGCATATTTTCCTAAAATTGAAATACATCTTGTAGACCACCAAGGATGTAGCCTTGAATGTATAACTATGCAAATGAATTTATTTTAAATGCTGTGTTACTGGAGCAGTGTACAATATTCCTGTTTACCAAAATTTAATCAAATCTGTGTCATGAAACATATATTTAACAATAATTATGCATTTCACTGCTCACAATTTAAATTGTACAAATCACATTTTACGGTTTGTTCCCTAGTTGTTACCTGACTGAATTTGTTCGAGGTTGGATAAAGTATCTCAAGACGCCATTGCTATTGCTTGTTTACATCTTAAAATTGGTACTGAATAAACAGTAACTGTGTGTGAAAATTTGTAAGTCAATGCTCCCCTCTAGGCAGAATATGAAACAGTTGTATGCAGTTTTCTTCATCTGACTGGAACAAATGAAAACAATGGTTAATGCTTTTCAACGTAATTTCCATAGATAATGGTAATTGTTATGACAGTGATTAACTCATTTAAAATGGTAAATTTAATAATCCAACAAGGGAATTTTATTCTACAACAAGAAAAGCACACAGGCCAATGATCATTTCAATGACTTCAAACTATTTTTGCATTCAATACATTTATGGAGTTTTACACAACAGGACTGACAGCGACCAAATGTTTAGTTGACCGTGACCCATGCCTTCTTGTAAACTTTGCACAAGCTAACCCCTTTCAGCTTCTCTGCTTCACGTGTGCTAATGAGCACCTGACGAGGTTCACGTTTTACTTAAGTAGGTACTTTCCAGTCTGAGCAATGAACAATTTCAGATTTCTCAGCCATCTGCTGGATAGCAAGAACTTCTAGATGTATACAGGACATTGTCGGTCCCTTTACTGTGACAGTGGGTGAGTAGAAAAGTGAACTGATTGAACCATGTTCCAGCATATCCCTCAAGATGTATTTCAGCCACATTATGATACAGAGCTTTAGAGACTGCCAGAATGCCTCTCCCTCTCCCAGAATGCCTCTCCCTCTCCCAGAATGCCTCTCCCTCTCCCAGAATGCCTCTCCCTTTAAGATCCTTTAAACATCATGCAGGTGATTTGCTGGACCTGCAAGCATATAGAGCAGTAATAAAACTTTTACACAAATACAAGAGATACAGCCTCAGGTTAATATAACTGTATTGGAATATAAATACCCATAACTTCAGCCTAGGAGCTGCTAGTTAATTACTGAATTGCTTATAAAGCTTTTTTTTTTTTTTTACTTTGCATCTATTAAATGTTTACTACAAATGAATAGACTTTGTCTTATTAAATACCACTAAAATTGCTTCATGGATTACAAATGCTATTGTTTGTATACATTAAACCAAAGATTTATTAAGAAGATTCTCAGCAACTGTTACAGTTTGTGTAGGAAATTTAAAATATAATATTGTATATACTGTGTAGAGATATTTAACCAGTTTATTGTACAGACTATACCACATAGACTGGCCTAAAGAAAAAGAAAATCCACAAGAATTTCATTTTAAATTAAATTTTTAATTGATAAAAACTATCACAAGATCACATCATGGGATATTTTACTAATTTGGAAAATTATATTATAGCTGTACTAATTGCTGTTATTAAAATAGTTGTATAATTATTTTAAATTATGAACTCATATTAAACTTGACTTTTTAACATCTACCTGATTTAAGAATCTTTGTGCTGCTTCTGTGTTTTGTAATGGCTGAACTGATAAATGTTTAAAAAATTTTTCCAATATACTAAATGGGCAAAAACATCACCAAACATATGTGTGTAAAATTTAAATGGTAATGCGGCAAGTGTGTTTAATGATGTATTTTATTCTTATGCCAATTATCTGTTTCCTTCTTTTTAGGCCGCACAAAATTTAGTGTAAGTACCACTCTCAAGAAGGCAGCAAATTGTTCTGAAAAAAGGTCGACCTAGAGGCTGGCATGGTGGAATAACACTGAAATGCGCATACACATTAGGTAACAATAAAATCAACAAACTGAATACACCACAATGAGCACAGGTAAACAGAGAAAAGTATATTTACAGAACATTTATCCATAAAGAATTTAACAATTGCCAGTTTTCTCTCTATTTTGAAATATAAATATTGAAGAGCCCCAGAAAACAACATTGATACATATAAGTAATAACATCACATAATAGATTTGTTATGATATTTTGTTAATTTAAAATGTCAGTCACCACTTTTTAGGACAATTTTTTAACCTGATATACCATACTTGATTTCAAGATTTCATGCAAGGGCAATGATTGGCTGAACTGGAATTTGAAAAAATATATTAAAAAATCATGCCCCTTTTTACAGACAAACAATAACAATAGTCTGTTCACTGATCAGAAAAATAATGGCTGGAAGATCAGAACTGATTTCTTGATTGTGAAGGTAGATGGTGATATAAAGAGACGCATCTTGGAATGATAAAGAGAACAGTGTTACGAAATTATTTCACAAAAACGTACATTGCAATGTTAAGCTCTCGTTACAGATCAGTTTAATCCTTTATAAAGGAATGATTTCAGATATTCAACCATTACTAATCCATTTCAAACACAGAGTATGTGCTTGGTAATGTAAACTGACATATTGTTTTTAAAACTAAAAATCTGTCCCAACAAAATATGCTGAAAAAGCCCTATATTTTCAAATAAGTACTTAACTTTTAATTAGCCCATTAAGTAATCATGCCTTTAGCCCAAGAGTAAAGATTAAATTACATTAAAAGATTATGCTCATAAATGATTACTGTGTAAGACTTAAATACATATGACTCCTGGACTTTGGCTAGAGGCACCTGGACCTTTCTGAAATAGGGTTTCGCTTGAGTTATTACTGACGAACTCTCTATAGCCTTGATATTGACAAAAAGCCATTTTATTCCACAATGTGTGCGACTTAAAGAACACGTTGCACCAGAGGGATTCAGGTCCTGAGGTACCACGGTGACTCACCTGAGTCCTGATTTTATTTAGCAGGTCAGTGTGTCTGTCAGCAGGAATGTTGAAGCAAAACCCACCATGGAGATGGAAGTG
This sequence comes from Chitala chitala, assembly GCA_025773905.1. Classification (NCBI taxonomy): domain Eukaryota; kingdom Metazoa; phylum Chordata; class Actinopteri; order Osteoglossiformes; family Notopteridae; genus Chitala; species Chitala chitala. The sequence continues at coordinate 16,323 of JABJVR010015687.1, read as the reverse complement.
ATCTCATGGGACAAGTTTGGAAGTCACTATAACTGCACTGGCAAACCTGTAGCAACGCAGAGCTTTAATGCTGGGCCAGTGAGTGCAAAAGGCAAGGCAGCTGTCTGTTTACACTCCACCGTGTCTACTTCAACAGCCACTGTCACCAAGCTCAGTTTGTGTTATGAAAATGTTGTGTCTTTTTGTGTCCATGGTAATGGGATCTTTTGTGTTTAAGGCAAAAAAAAAATCCAAGAGATACTGGTTTTGGGCTGTTTATTTACAATTTTACAAGTGTTAAGCGTGAAATTGTTAATTAAAGGTCATATATCACTTGCAAAATGCATGAATAATGGCACAGTATTGCAAACTGCACTGAGCCAAGCATGAATTGTCTGACAGATCTAGCCTGTCTAAGCCCTGTCGCCTGTCCCTAAACCCTGTCGCCTGTCCCAACAAAATGTGCTGAAAAGGCTCTAAATAGTAAACCCAAGCATGATAAAGCTGATATCTATGTCATAAATTGCCATATTCATTCAAGTTCACCAAAATTAATTATTTAAGACATCTTTCAAAAAATGAAATAAAAACTAAAAAAAGAACTGCACAATAAAGTGAGATAGCACATGTGAGGTTTCTTAGCTTTCATGATGATTAAAAAATGTCAATTTATAGAATGTTGAGTTTCTCTATTCACTGAGTTATATATTTTAAAATTCAACTTTCCATCTATAATTTTTATCTAACATAATACTATAAATGTATAACAATCTTTATTAGGCTTGCTGTGTTTCATTGCTTTTTCCACAAATGTGCCTTTCAACATGCAATATTAAAAAATGATGTGATTACAAAATGTATTCTCCATATAACTATAATGGATCTACATTTTGACAATAATTTTCTATTTTTAAGTAATTTCACTCCTGGTATTTAAGCAGTCGTGCACATCATTAAATTCATATAATCATTAATATACAATCAATGTAAACTTTCTCATGCGGTGCATTTTAAATGGCACATGTTTTAATGGCACATGTTTTAATGGTACGTATTTTAATAAATGGCCTCTGCACTTGCTTCAGAACTAAAGCAACATCTCAGTGCTCAGATTCATTTTGAGTCGGCGGGCGGAGACTAACAGCGTGTCGTTTAGGTCCCCGAGCAGCTCAGAAACAGCCCTATTTATCGCTCACCTTTACTATTAGAAGTACAAATTATCTGCCAGGCTACAATATTACCTTATTTATAAGTAGAACTAACACATTTCTGTATATATTATTATTTAATTCATGCAGAATTGTCTGTATAAGAATAATACAGATGTGCTGTAAAATATCCATTGAAAAATCCAGAATGAAACCTAAACAATCTGGGTTTTTATTTTTTATTTTATTGTGTACAAGTTCAAATTGAAGGAGCGACGGGCTCCTGGCTTCCACTGGGTTTGATGGCTGCACAATCCTTCCCGCTCTTCAAAACCAATCACGCTAAATTGCTCTTCAGTCCTGAGCTGTTGACTGCATCCTGATTGCCCCCGAGAGCCTGCACTACACGTATGTAGGTGTATTTTTAGATTTCGGTGCTGGTTACATTAGGATATATTATTTGAAAGTTTATTTGTGCTGCCTCAGATCTGAGACCAGTTTCTTTGGTCTTGCGTTGGTGACCTGTGTTTTGAATGGCTTTGCGTCACCTGACTCAGTTAGCTATGGTACACAACAATAATTGCACACAACATAATTGTGTTGTGCTTATACAAAATGTGCATCTCTTCTCACATCTCTTGGTGTCAGAAAAAGGGGCGACGAGGCCCTGCTTCTCACTCTGAAGTACGAAGCTTCAGATCTGAGGAAGGAGGGATCTGAAATGGGGCCAGGTGAGTAACCTGAGGCCCGGGGCCTGTAACTTCTGTGCACATCCCTGTGCTGTGGTGGCTGCAAAAATAAATGATGCACCAACTGTAAGCCAGTATGTATTACACTCTCTCTCTCTCTCTCTCTCACACACACACACACACACACACACAGACTAAATTAAGCAAAAGGCTTATACTTATACAGTATATGTACTGTAATAAATGCTAAATTTATTAGTTACACACCAAGATAATCATGCTTTGGTTTAAATGAGATATTTCCATGTAATCACTCAGCATTTTCCACAGAGCATATTTTCAACCAGCAATTAATGTGATTGTAGTTATTATGTTCAGAGAACATATGATTCAGTAAATATGCTCAACCTAGGTTTGCATATGTTAATGTCAGGAGAAGGAATGGGAAGAAAGTGCAAGAGGACAGTGAGAAAAGGGCTGAGGGTGTCAGTAGAAGACCACGCTGACGTTTCCTCCAGGAGCTGAATAACCTTGTTGTGTGTTCGAGGTGTGGGTCCCAGTCTGGGCTCATGTGTCATCCTTGTTCTGCAGTTAATCTTTAACAGGAAACTTACCAAGGGACATTTAAAACTAATTAACATACTGAAGGCTTGATGACAGAATCACACTGGCTTAAGCAGTATGAGCCTTTATTTTTCAAATTAATTTGTTCTTTTAAAATGTTCCATGCTCTTGAGCTGCTGTCAAAATAATAATGAAAACTTTTGCCATTAATTAAATTTAGTAGTTAAAAAATTTGTTGACTGTGTAAACAAAGAGTCTAAGTTCAAAGTTGATATATCTCAGCTTTCTGGCTGAGAGGCATTTGCCCTGTAGACAGAAGGTTGTGATTTCAAACCACATCTAAGCCTACCACCCTCCAATGGGATTTGCAGCCCACAACCCTACGCTGGATAAGCAGGTGGGTAATGGATGGATAGTCATATACTCTAATGATCCAGCTTCAAGATCACAAATACATCTAAACACCCTGCTTCTGCAACCTAAAACACCACTCCACCTTGCCAGATCCAAATCACCTGAGATTAAACACACATAATCATTGATATTAAATCCCAAGGGGCTCAACACTACATGATACCTGTAAAGTACTGTTTGTTTCAAACACATGTTTTTATTGTGAGCTGGACTTTGTTATGTTATCAAGGTGTGTTTTTTGGCTTGTGATGCTCACGCAGCTTTGGCGACTTGCTCTTCTTACTTCGCTATGGGAGGGTTTTTTGGGCTGCCGATTCTGTTTGTGTTTTTCTCTCAGGTTTTTTGACTCCGTTGTTTACCTGATCATGTCTATTGCATTTTGGCCTTTGGCTAAATTTGAAAGCAAACATGGTTTCCAAGAGGTTTCACTACTTGCTGTGTATTGGACACTGCTATGAAATCACACCATGTATTTGTTTACACGTTTGTTTGCGTAAAATGTTTTGAATGATTGTACTATCATGTTAGTGTAATAAAGCAATAAATACAGGGCTAATGCTCAGGTTTACTCTCAACTCTCATAGCTGGACACAGTGTTTAATCACTCTGTGTGCAGTATATCTTTATAAGATTGGGTTAGTTTTGGAATAAATTTTAAAGGTTTACTGCTTGGTGATGGTTTTTAAGAAAAATTACAATATACAGTTTATAAATATGTATTTGTTGAATAAATCTATATCAGGATAAAATTTACATCCATTTTTAAATAAATGATAATTCAGTGATTTTAAAGGTCAATAACATGCATTTTAGATATGTTTCATATCTGGAGAATCATACCTCTTGTATGAGGGTGAGAAGAAAACATAAACATTCCTTTAACAGTGTGAATCGGTTTGGCATAGGCACACATCATACAAAATTATCATTTAGACCTGCCTCTCTTAGCACTAATAATGCAATGCTTTCCTGATCTAATAATAATTCAAATTTAAACTGTTGACACAATTGCTGAATTACATTTACAGAGTATAAATTTACATATTGAACTTCATAAAGTTGGACTGTACCTGAGTGAAAAGGGAATGAAAGGTGTTTGAATATATGAAATATTTACATAGTTATGCTGTTGATATTAACATATATTGTCCAAACATTTAATTCCTGTAATAATAATTATTGTTGTGCGTCAGCCACAAAATATAAGTCTTCCCATAAAATGGTTGCAGAGTATCCATAACCCTTGACAAAATTTTAGTTCACAATAGTTTTCTATTTGAAAAGAAGTACAATTTCTTTCTGAAGTATAAAAAGGCGATTACATTGTTTGCTGTGTCTTTATTACTGTAATTTGTTCCAATCAGCACCACCCTGAGAGAAACATCAAGAGGAGCAGTTATCTTTTGTGAATTCAGTTTTCCCACATTTCTCTACCTGCTTTTATCTATGACAAGTACAGGAATTGTACAATTGTTCAGAAGCCACTGAAAAAGTAAAGCTGTAATCTACACATTTGAAACGGAATACCTAAGATAGTAAGGAGCATATAGTTACTGCTCAGAGTATGTAATAAACAGCTATTTCCACTGTTTGCTATGGAAATGTATGTGCTTTATTTACACTAATCTCATGGTCCTTTTTAGGAACATCCTACCATACAGAAACACAAATACATCACTTTATCCTACTCTAGGCAAATAGAAGTGCTCATATTATTTAACAATAAATTTTGACTTTATAGTTTAATAGATACCCATACTATATGGATACCCACATACCAAGATACCCATACTATATATATATATATATATATACCCCTCTTGATCTCATAAACAATAATATTAACATGAATTAAAGATGCGCTTTACAAGTTTTTGAACCCTTCTAGAAGCGGAAGACTAGGCACTAATGCTTTTCAGAAAACTGCAAATAATTTGATTTAATTACTGTTGCTTTCACTGCACACCCACTTTTTTACTTTGAAAGATAAGTCTCTAAGAGAGAAAAACAAACTCACAACATCTGAACAGCAGCTCCAGCGGTTCAGGTCTTCCTGGGGGATGGGCCAAAGTCCTTCCCTTATGTTCCACCTCATGATCCTCTTGCTTTGAGGCTCCTTCTCTGGCTTCTTGACTTCCTACCTCTTGCGCAAGTAGTGATTTTGCATACCACTCTTACTTGGTCACCATGCCTGTATCACATGTTAATTTTCTCTGCAAATCCTTACATTTCTAAAAGAAAAAAATCCACAAATATTCTCATCTTACTGCAAAGTCAATGATCGTCTCTTTGGGCTTATTTGAAGTTGCAGGTGTCTGTGTGTTTTTGTAGCGCCCACCTGATGCCCATAGCCAACAGCACTCTGATAACAGACAAGAACATTTTGCTGTTCATGCACTTTATATTTTTTCACCTCAAATATAGTCAGTTCAGCTGCATCTCCCTGTTGGACCACTGAACTAGTTATGTTCAGTATATGCATGTAAATTTTTAAGTTAACACCGGTTTATATCTTAATCTTTATAAGAGGGTCGGGATAACATTCAAAATTAATTTATCCAATGTTCTTTAAATATTTGCTAATGTATTTGTAACAGTATGAGGTCATTCCAGATGTATTCCATGATACATCTGGAATGCCACCTCATTTTCCACTTTTTATTTTGTCATTCTTTCACCAACTGTTCTGTTTCAATAAGGCAGTTATAATTGTGGTAATTGCCAACATTACGAAACATATCAATGACGTATACAAAATGTAAAAATTATTTTCAGAATGAAAAGGTATTACTGACCTCCATGTTGGAAAAATAAAATTTTAAAGCTCTAAAAACAGTCAACTTCTAAACAGTCAGTCAGTCATCTTCTAAACCGCTTCATCTTGTTAAGGGGGTAGCCTGGAGTCCATCCCAGAACACATAGGGTGCAGGGCAGGGGACACCCAGGGCTGGGCGCCAACCCACCGCAGAGTTTATGCATGTACTTCTTGAAGTTACAGTTTGATGGTTAAAAGTGTTTAAAAATGGTTTATACAGGTAATTTTAGCTGAAAACAAAACATGCATTCCAGCAATTGTATTTACTTTAAGCGATGTGGAAAAAAACATGGAGAAAATAATGTGGTCCAAAAGTTCAAAACATTCATTACATCCATCTTGATCTTGGTGCTTCTTTTGACATGGCTGATCGTTCCAATTTGTTACATAAACTTGAATCTGAAGTTGGCCTTGGTGGAACTATTCTCAAGTGGTTAAATTCTTCTTTAACAAATGATGATGATGATGATGGTGATTATTGTTATTATTATTATTATTATTAATAAATAGTTAATAAAGATATTCCTTCAGCTTTGTCACCTTTGTTAAATATGCAGTACTACATGGATCCATGCTTGGACCTGTGCTGTTCTCTGTATACATGCTAAGTAACATGATGCATAAACAAAATGTAAACTATCATGCTTACATTAATGGCATTCGTACATTTTTGTTTAAGCTAGTGATGAAGCATCATTTGATAAAACAATTTAAAGAAAATAACTTCAAGATAGAAAAAAAAACTTTTTGTAACTTAACTCTGAGCTCCTGTTGTGTTGTTGTAATAGCACTGAGAATGCTGCTTTCATTTCTTCTCTGCAGGCTGAGATTTTTCCATTCACAACTCAGTGTGTAATTTAGGTGTCACTTTACATTCAAGCCTTTTTTAAAATTGTCATGTTGGTACAACATTAAAAGCGTGCTTCCTGCATCCCAGAAATATTGGAAAATGGTGGCGTTTTCTTTGTACTGAAGAAACTGAGAAATTAGTATATGCATTTGTATACATAAGATTAATTTTCCGGTACACACAGAACACACAGAACACTGCAGCATATTCAAACTGCAAGAGGTGTTACTATGTGCAGAAAATATGACTTAGAAAATAAGTCTTACCTCACTTCATTAACTTCATGTTAAGTACACACTTCAGGGTTGTTTGCTTGCATGTAGTGCACTTAAAGCCACTTATTAATGCATGTACTCCATTCACTTAGGCCACAGAACAGTGGTCTCTTTGCTATTATACGTTTAATCAAAAGTGTTGAAAGTAAAGCCGGCAATAACAGGGCCCCTAGATTATGGAATTGTCTTAAAATTTTAAATCACAAATGAAGCCTTAGTTATTTAGCCTTCTCTATATACAGTAATTCATTGCTAGGACTGCTGTACCAGCCCTTGACACTTTAGTTTTTTGTGTTTACCAGTAAAAGTTTGTATGTCCATATTGAACCCTCTGATTGTCAGTGTCACTACATGCCCAGTTGGTGCTTGGTGTGGACACCCCTGTAGCCTTGACTGTGCATTAGTATTGCAACCCCAGCGTTGCATTTTGGGTGTGGCCTCCCCCTAAGGGGTCCTGTGAAGCTACAGAGATCTATGCTTAGATCTGATACACAGACTGACACAGTCACAGTTAGTACTGTTGTTGAAGTGTAAAATGTCAGCATTCCCATGGGGTTGGCATTATGGACCCCCCCCTGCCCAGAGATTTTTCATTCCATACTTTGAAGTTTTATTTATTTTTTTTATTAAATTTTATTTTTCCCATCTGAAATAAAGTTGTGTTTGTTTTTTGTACTCATTCCTATTAAGGGGTTTGTGACAATACTGTTGCAAAAGACGCTATAAAAAATAAATTGAATGGAATTATTTTAACCGCAAATCATTACCTTCGTAATCTGTTGTTTTTGGGGAAAATTTACCCAGAGGCAGGTATGGACAGTTGTCTTGTTTTATGGATTTATCAGCTGTTAAAGCACAAAAAATTGGCTTTCTCCTTCAGTTAGGTAAGGAGGAGAGATATTAGATTTGCTGAATTGCAGTGGTTGTTGCTTGAGTATATATTTTATTTCTTTTATTGGTTTTATTGGATTTAGGCCACATTTTCATTACATCCTTATAGTATTTTGTTAAATTAACACAGAAGTAAAATGAGTTTTGTTGAAAAGCCTAAAGACAAATTTTGCCATAGGTACGTTTCTAGCTATATATCTGCGTTGAAGAGAACTTTTATGTTTTTCAAAAACCTGTTCCACTTATGCGATTGCTACATTATCTGCATGTGGTAAATACATTTTGTTATTCTATTATTCATTGTCATTTCTTTGCATCATTGCTGTAGCTGTATTTAACATAAACTCTATAGAGCATAAAGTGAAGCAAATACAAGCATTGACAACTGGTTGAATCGTATCAGTAAATGACCTTTGCAATCAGTAAATGGCTTCCTGTGCATTAAGTCAGTCAAATTAACTGCTGTTGTGACTGGAATTAGATGTAGGTGTAAAACTAGCACAGGCCCTCAGTCTCCTTCAGCAAACACTGTGGTGGAAATGACCTTTGCCAGAGCAGGCATTATCTTTGCTTCTCACCCATTAACTAGAGCTGGAGAAAATAGGTATTGCATGGTTATGTTCAGTTTTTTTTTGTTTTCAAATTGTAAGAGAAATGTGAAGACTTGGTTCAAGAAAAAAGCTGTGACAAACATTGAAGGGTGGTGAATTTGTGTCTTTTTTATTATTTTATTGTATAAGAAGATCCATAACTTTCATAATTTTACAAAACCATTCTCACATCTTATCAAATTGATCTTGTATTACATCTGAACGATTACTGGAGTGACTGGATTAATTAAAGCCCCCCATTAATTTTTTTTTTACCCTGAGCCTTCGGACAGCAACTGGTGGGCTGCGAGCAACAAGCGAGATGAAAGTGATTACAAACCTCTGCAGTATGGGAGTAATTTAAAAAGAAAATAACATACAATACAACACATGCAAAAGTGAACTTGCTTATATAACAGGACATCAATAGTACAGCCCTTCAAGAGAAAACATGAGATGTGGACACAAGGATGAACTGGCCACTCAAGATGACCTCTCTTCAGTCTGCAGTACACTGACAATTGTCACAATGTTCACAGCCAATTTCTACAGTACAAAACACCCATAAATGGTATGAAAGAAACTGCTTCATTTAGCCTACTCATAATTGTAATCAATGACAACATGCCCTGCCTTGTGTCCTACACTTCTTTATTGTGAAAACACAAACAAAAAGACAGCTGCAGTCCTGGCTGTTCTCACTGTGGTTGCACTGGCACTGGTCCAACAAACTTTTCCTTTTTCCTTTTTACTGTGCATACCAGTTTGTCTTGTTTCACGGTATGGAGTTTAGGTTAACAATTAATTTTTGTCTTATTACTTGATCAGTCTTCAGAAAATTTGTTAGAATTTTCAATTAACAAAGAAAAGTCAAAGTTACAACCTTATTTTACACCACATACACAGAATGTTATGTGGTTCAGAATTATGTTAACCCAGTTCTTGATTGACACCATGGTTCTCTTTCTTCTAATTGACTACATCTCCTTCATTGCTGAGCTTTCAAACTTTTCCAGCTCATCCAGGATACAATGTAAAGTGAATGTGAAGTGATTTTGTAAACGATCACATCCCTGAAACAGCAGGTCTCATCACAACAGAAGTGCTCTATCACCAAGAACATCTTCATCTATTCTGTATGTGCCCCTATCAGATAAAATTACTTCCTTTCCACTCTTTCCAAAGGACTCAGAAAGCACCTCTTTAAACTGCTCTTCACCCCAAACACCAGCCTATACCGTGATTGCTTTCAAAAGGCAGCTCTCTTGAAATCTGTTGTGCTGCATTTACCCATTTCTGTTTGTGTGCTTAAAGATTCCATTCATTGTAGTTCCAACATATGTTTCTACGTTTCATTCATTAATTTGCATCATCCTTATGCATGGTGTTTAACTTACGAATGTTCCAATAAGGACCAAAATAATTTTTAAATGTTAAGTGTATGCCAATTTTATGTTCAGGCAATTGTTTAAAAACTAACATAGAGTGACAAAGGCTGGCTATATAATATATTTTGACTTTCACTTAGAATAATATGAAGTTGGTTACAAGAATGATGATGTACACCGTGGGGTCAGGGCATAAGACTGTTTATTTCCAACAGCTGAAGACAGTACATTGTGATATTTTAAAAAGAACTGTACATCCAAATGGAAATAAAAAAATAGCCTGGACATTACATAAGGACATTTTTTTCACCATTTTCACATTGCATAATTGGCCATCACTGGTCTTCTTTTTTTGCTAAAAGATAAAATATTTATGCAGTGTTATGAGTAATGAATTTAACAGATGGTTAGGTTGGTGAGTTACTGGAAATACTCTGTGAAAACTCTACCGTAAGAACAAGGTTTGTCTTTAAATGTATTTAGTGTGTGTGTCCGTACGCTGGGATGTGGACGTCTCCCAGTTTGAATCTCTGCTGAGCCAGGTGTGCTCTTGAGCAAGACACTCAAATGCAAGCTCCCCGGGTGCTGCATGCATCTGCCCTCAGGGGATGGATTAAATGCACAGCTAAAAAAGTTATTTCCCTTTGAAATAATTAAAGTTATGTATATACAGAACTTTTTGCTAACCTGGAACATCCTTTCCTTCATGGAAAGCTACACTGTACTTGGTTTGTTATGTACACATTTGCACATTAGCATACATGAAGATGCTTGAACTGTAGCACTATTACATGGATGAAGGCTTTTAACTATTGTGAATTAATTAAAATCATCAAACAATTAAAAAAAATTGTGTGTTCCCCATGGGAGTGTAACAACTGCAGTCATGTGAATCATTTATTCAACACTTACCATCATTTAAAACTCAACTAGAAGGATATCCATCAGATCAGAAGCTATGGTACTTTACTAATAAAGGTCCTCAACAGGTGCAAGTAGGGATTTTCTACATGTACCGATTCACTAGAGCTTTTTACATTACTAACAGTTTTTAGTAATTCTTATAATCTAAACAGTAAATCCCACCCATATTTACATACAGGGATGTAGCCAGAAGTCACCTGATGAAAGTCCCACAACCCCTGCACCTGGCATGTCCCAGGGAACCTGTCCAGGTGTATTTTGGGCCCCTGAATTGCTCAGCTCCCTCAACCCTCGGAACCACTTTGTTCTTGTTTATAAACTAATATGAACGTGCATGAGACTGTGATGAACAGAAGCTGATAAAAGCAAATGGAACATTGTATATTAAATGTTATTCACTTTTAAGTATTGCATGATTTTTCTCCTTTTCTGACATGGTTTGCTACTTTAGAGTGATGACAGTAATTGTATAAATGAGCACTTTTCTTTCTGAACCCACTTTCTTTTCTCTTAAGGTTTGTCTTTGAGTCCAGCATACTGGGAGGTGAAGCATTAGAACTGAGTGGCGTAGCCATTTAACTCCAGTTTTTCAAAAGTAAAATACTACTTAAAGTCAAAAATCGAACAAATATGCAAGAAAATTCTACACAGCCATGAAAAATAAAGTCAAAGTGAGGAAATCCAATAAGCAAAATCGCCTGGAGTAACAGCCAGGGGACAGTATACAGCAATTAGTTCATGACCTTAGGTAGCCCATGCTAATTTAACTGAATAAAAAATAAATAAATAAAATAAAAATAATATATTAAAAAATACTGATGTTTAAATCAAATAGTACATTGAAATAATTATCTAAAATGTGTTCATCTGATTTGATCTTTGCTTCAGGACTGCTCAGAGGGGCAGGGAAAGGGGACTGTCTTTGCCAGCAACCTACACTTTGTATGTCCATTTCAGGAGCTGTGTCAAAATTACAACTTGCTAATAATGTAGTGTGAGAGAAAACTTTTGCAGGTTGATTAACTCAAGTTGGCAAAATCCATCACACCGCACAGCGATGACATCTCTCATCAGCAGCTCCGCCCATTAAACATGATCAAAAGATGTCAGCATGTAGGGGTGGCAGCTACGATAAATCAAAGTCATTTGATACATTATGGCCATTAACAGAGAACATACCACAACCCTCATTTGGGCAAGCAGGTGGAAACTGACTGACTGACTGATTGACCGACTGGCTGACTGACAGACTGACCGACCGACTGACCGACAGATAAAAGGGATATGGAATTTGTGATAGCTCTGGTGCCTTTAGAAGAAAGGAGAAACTGATGTTATGCAAAGCATGAATTTAGCTTGGCTGCTAACGTTTTAGGTGCTTGCCTTTACACTCTTCAGCTTTTGATACTTCATGGGTCTGACCATCTGAACAACGTGACAACGGGCTTTTTCAAAATACAGTCTTGCACAGTGACATACAATCCCAAAGTGTTGCGTCTTGATAGCAGAGCTCGGCTAAGTGTACTGAAAAAAAAAACATTAAATGTGCACAGGAACAATGTTACCTACATTCATTACCATCAAAATTATTTTAACTCCTCTCTTAAGGATTGTAAGACATGTCATTTTAGTGATGCCTTTATAAGTAGGTAAATGCATTTGTCATAATCATCTTTATTATTCATTAGTTGTACAATTCTAATAACTCATTTTCATTATATAATGGATTCAGCAGCATCTACAGCAAGAGCACACTTAGTGACTCATGACAAAATGTCATTGTGCCAGGCTTAACATGAGCCAGTAAAGTTTACTGCAATTCCACAAGACAGACGTGTGCTGCTTTGAAATACACTTTGAGCAGGTGCCACGGTGGACCGTAGATAAGTGCAACTTCACGTTCATGCTACTATTGGCTTTAAATGCTTTTGATGATTGGAACACAAGTGTAACATTACTTTTAAAACACAGAAGAGCACAGTGTGTGAATTTTGCCCGTTCTCCCTTGTGCACGGGAAGTGTGGGTTTCCTCTGAGTGCTCCGGTTTTTTTCCTATCACCCAAAAGACATGCAAATTTAGTGTGTGAATGTGTTAGGGCCCTGTCCTGTCTGTACCTCAACACAGTGCCTGGGATGAGCTCTAGGCCACCCATAACCCTGCACACATTTAGCAGTGAGGTGGGGGTAGTGTTAACTAATAACACTATGAATACTACTATTATGACTATTAATAACACAAAAAAATGCAATTAAAAAAATTATTAAAGAATCAATTTTCAATTGATCTCCTCCATTAAGGGAATCGCTCTTACTTTGAAGTAATTTAGAAACGTTAAGGTGTTTTCTTTTCCCTTTTTTCCTTGACGTTATTGAGTCATTCGTCACTCACATGGCTTTTCCTAAAGGAAATCACAATTACATAATGGGAAAATGTGAAAGTACATTAGCTTTCACAAGGAATCTCCTCAAAGGGCGGCACCGTGCCATAGGCAACAACGACTTGACACGCGTGACAAGGTGAGAAATATTTTTTAATTACATATACAAACACCAGGCTGCATGAGTGCCACATTCCATATAAAGGGTTACACTGTAGCCTAAGTATAATAGAAATTTAGTGTATACAATATAATAAAGTATCACTTATACTTAATTTTGTACTAAGCATTGCTGTTGAGGTTGGAATCCATTGTGTTAGTTAAGTGTTTAATACTTTAAATGTTTAATACTTTAATATTAAAGTACAAACATTTTGTACTTCAAATTACTACAAAGTGCGAAAGAGACATATCGATGAAAGATACTAAGTACATGTGAATATGTACTGCTGTCTCCAGGGACTTGGCGCGTTACAGTGGTGCCAGTGGTCACTGTCTATGGTAGCCTGCTGGGATGGATTGACTCGTTGTTACAAGTTTCTGAAATATGTTCTATATATAATAATAAGCTCTTACAGTTACAAGTTTATGGTTCCAATTTTAGCATTTTAATTGCTGTTATATATGTTAAATGTAATTTGTTTCACACTTCCGTATAGAAGATGACTGACTGACTGTTTCACACTTGTTAATGTTTGGTACAGACTTAATCAGACTTAATTTTCACTCATGTGTACAGTATAGAATGAGATTTATTACATAATATTTTAAAAGCAGGATAATATTTTGAAAGCAGGATATTATTTTGAAAACAAGATACATTTTAAGGTATGTCTACTTAATGGTTGTAACGTACTCATTAACAATTGTATTGTGAGGCCGGGTGAGGAGACAACGGAGAAAAAAGTCTAATTGCGGACATGAAATTTATTCGCAAAAAACACAAAGGGGGACACAAGGAGCCAGCAAAGGATACAAAATGGATAGGAATCAGAGAAAGTTTGAGCTAAAACAAGATATAAGTACACAACACCGAGCAGGGCACACTAGGAGGTCACCAAAATATGATACCAGGACACAGAACCTGTTTAATATGCAAGACCACTTATCCGCGGGCACATCGTTACAACAATGAACAGTTTAAAAATGGCAGACATCTGGACACTTTCTGCAAAACAAAAAAAACATGTTCTCAGCAACACTCAGCTGTGTCTTTATTTCATTCATGCCCATAACCTCGAGCAATCATTCTCAATGGGGCTACTAGCACCCCCAGTAATACTTAACAGCACCTCATAAGGTGCTTGACAGAATTATAAAATTTAACAGTTAAATTTTTTTGACAAGTAGCCTGAAATTCCTTTGAAAAAATGACCTTCACAAATTTACAAAATGCTCATAAAAACATCAGTGGATACTAGAGAAAAAAGGTATTCCAAGAGGGGATACACAAACTAAAGAAGGTAGAGAACCACAGACGTAGAAAAAAAGAATGTACCCATTTATATTGTATGAGAGTCCATGTGCTTAATACACTGTGTCAACCTGACACATACTCTCGACTTGGCAGGTGACACTGCAAACTTCTCTCACTGTGTGCTTCATTTGTTTTCCTGAATGCAATAATGGTTGAAGATGTAATTATAGTTTATTTTTAACTGCTTCCTTTAGTTTTACAGTTTGACCCTGAAATAATACAGGTGTCAGTAACTGGTTAATGCCAACATTTAGCTTAGATGAAAGTGAGAATCCCATTCACTGTCTGTGATGACTGCAACGGCATGATTGCACATCAAAACGGTTTTACCTTTAATCCCTCTAATCTGATGGACAAAGTAGATGCAATTGAATTGGATAATATGTTGAATGTGTCCTCTTTGATTAGAGATATAAATGTTATTCCATTCTGATCCCCTGTCAGCAACAACCCCTTCATTGTGTAGTACATACATTAATTTGTATGTTTTCCGTAACATGTACTCAATTTTTGGCAGTTCCCTGTGAGAGAATCACCTTAGTAGATCTCCCAACGTCCGGTTGACGACGCACACATTGAATCGACGCAGGTTTTAACGCCAGATACCCTTCTTGGAGCAACTCTCACTTAATCTGGGTTTGCGCACCCCCAGCGGCTGAAATTCAACCCCCCAACCACAGAGGTGCAAGTCAGCGGCACTAACCACTGAGCCGCCGCACTGCCCCAACTTCTTTGATAACATAAAACGATACGTGCTTATTTTGTGGCTCCGTCTCATCTGTAATATCTGAAGCAATACATAATTCATGCTAAACAAAGAAATGATTTACTATTCATGTTTTAACCCATGACAAACAGAAGAATCGAATTTACATTTTATGTCCAATACATGTGTTGAAAATACACACAGTAGTACTGTTTTGCGTCATGATTTTTATGGCAATTTCAGTATCGCAAAAGAGTTAAAAATAATAGTAGTGACATAAAAAGACAATGGTAGATTTAGCTGTAGGATGCGCAGAAGAATTGGAATTCTGCAGATGCGGTTCGTTCTCTTCGGGCTATGTTTCCAGCAGACGTGCACATAAAACTTTAATAGTCTGCCAGGATACTGTGCGCCTCTTTCCTTTGGTTATCTATTACATTTTGCAGGCTGTTTATTATACTGCGAATCCCAGGTACGACTCAAGTCCGTCAAGCTCAAGGGCTTCCTTTTCTTCCGCTCCGTGCAGTCTCAAGTCGTAATGCTACGTGAGAAATGAACGCCCGGGAAATTAAGAACGGCTCGCCACTTCACCTCCAACTATGTTTAACCATTATTAATAATAAAAAGTGTTTCTTGACATAACGCCCCGTAGCAGTCACTATGCTAATAATAGCGACCAAACAATAAAGGATGAAAAGCTCTGTCTTGATTAATTTGCTACAAATTACTCATGGCTTTGTCGAACGAGCTCAGCGCAAGTGTTCCTCAGGTTCTGTTTAGACGCGTAACTTTCATAGCCCACACAACACTGGTACCGAGCCACAGCGTGTCACCAGAATTTAAAAACGAAATCATCACAAAGCTCATGTTTTTTTATCCAATTTCTAATGCTCAAATGATACACTTAAGGTTTAAAATGATTAATTTAGCCCCCTTTTTATAACATGGAAGTGAATTACTTTTTAAATTGTCTTTAGACATCAAAAGTCTGATAGATTTTATTTTTAAAATAATTTTTGTGCATCTAGGCAGTCCTATAAAGTATATTGCACATATAGTGGGGCAAAAAAGTATTTAGTCAGCCACCAGTTGTGCAAGTTCTCCCACTTAAAAAGATGAGAGAGGCTTGTAATTTTCATCATAGGTATACCTCAACTTTGAGAGACAAAATGAGAAAAAAAATCCAGAAAATCACATTGTCTGATTTTTAAAGAATTTATTTGCAAATTATGGTG
>JABJVR010015624.1:7794-41850 GCA_025773905.1 Chitala chitala | reverse complement strand
ATAGCTGTGTGTGTGTGTGTGTGTGTGTGTGTGTGTGTGTGTGTGTGTTTTTAAGAGACAATTGTATAAAACTAATTAAATAAGCGACAAGACCAATTTCCTGGCTATAGTGTACTGTTTCGTCCCCAAGCCACTAATGTTTTCTTTTCATAGTTCGCATGGTTAATCAATGCATTCATGTACTGGAACCAGCCTCAATAATTTGATTTTAAAAGTTTCTGCCCCTGTACACCAAAATCATAACATATTCTGGACTGAGAAAAGTCTAATTTTATGTATCATGTACCATAATGAACTCTGTTCACTATACTTACTTTATTCTTACAGTGTATAAAATTTTTTATTTTTTCCTTTCGTTTGTTTCCACTTTAACAGTGATGCTCACAGTAAACGGGACCGCCAGTCATCTCTATGAGTGGACAAACGCTATTTTACTCTTCATGTGAACTCCTCTGTTTTCTTTGTCTTCCTGGTTGATCTTAGACCATTCCAATTTACTCATAAGTGGCAAACACATGGCTGATGCACTGATTCCAGCTTCTCCTTACCAAGTAATTTTGTCCTCTTACAGGTGTATAAAAATGACTGCCCTTTGTATTACAGCCAAAAAGCTCTGTGACCTGTATAACGAGGGCATTACTGTAATTAATACATCTTATTGTTCGCCAAGCCCCCCACACAGTGTAGCAATGGTGTGGCAGAGCGCCCGGTTCATCGGCCGACGCTTGAACCCCCCAGTGAGAAAGTGTGGTTTTGTTAAGCCTCAACTCACAGGTAATGTAGTGAGCTGTGCCCCTTCCCTGAGCTGGCTTTCATTACCATCTTACCTACTGTTATAGTTAACAGAGGATGGCAATTAGACAGTGCCACCGCCGGACCCGGTCCAAATGCCGTCCCTGTCCGGGCAGAGATGGTCCAGGCAGCGGAGGGGCGGATTCACATCCCGAAACGAGTTCTGCAACGAATCTTCATCCGGATCAAAAACGAGCATTTTCTAAGGCTATGGTCACACCACACATTTCTATGAAAGTGTTAACGAGGCCTCACAGCCATCGTCCTGTACAAGCTCAGCTGTAGCGTTTTTGGTTGGAAGGACGTTGGCAAGAAGGTCTTATCCGCTCTCAAAGTGCATACTGAAAACAAGGCGAAACTGTAAACGGTCAGGGAGACATAAAGAAGCAAGTCAAAGGTACCAAAATATGAACGTCCTAATGCCACAGTGTTATTATTATTATTATTATTATTATTATTATTATTATTATTGATTTAAAAGTTCTTAAGTATAAAAAGGGCAGGAACAATTTAGTAAAAAAAAAATGACGCATGCTGTACGGTACAGAGATGGACACTGGACTGACTTAAAATGCCCTTGAGCCCAAGCAGCAAACAGAGCCTGCCATTAGTGGGCCAACATCCAGGCAACTTCAGTGACTAAAGCAGGACAACAAGAGAGAAAGACCTGGGGGGGATCTGGCCAAACACCCCCCTCACGGTGTTATCAAGCATTATTTGGCTTGCCGTGCTTTGTTTTCTGTTTGTTTTCTTATGCAAGCATCTTTTATTTGGGGAATATAAAAATAATTTTTTCGAGGATCAAATTTATCTGCACAAATGCACACTTGGCTGCAGCTTTTTTTTGTTGCTCAACTTGGACAAGATTTCATTTTGCTTTTGGCATCTCCAAAATCCTGCTCAGTCAGCTTTCAGTTCTCAGTACAGCATCCATACGGCAGGGCAGAGCACCCCCACCACGCTGTAGCATAATGCGCCGCAACTCTTGTTTTGTCTGCGTTTATGAGGTACGTCACCAGGGGACGCATACAAGCAACTGTAAAAAGCCGTGTTTGCATAGCGACTCTTTTTAATAACACGCTAGCGGTTTTCCGAGAAATGTGAGATGAGCAGTGTAATGGGGGTGGGACCCTAAAGCAAATATTTTTGTTTCTAAACTACATTTGAGCAAGATGCTGATGTAAATATCGCTTGCGAAATAATCTGATATATAAATCAAGTAAATGTGCTTTGCGGTTATAATAACAGGCGCGGGCGTTTCAGCGTTTCTGACTGAACCTGCAAACAGCCTGCCGAGGGAACATAAGAATCACTTTGTATGAATGTCAAAGCTACTGTATGTTGGTCTCAGAAAGATGCTAAAATATCAAAACCATACCCAGGCTGGGTCACTTCTAAACCTTCAGGTAAGATAGCATAAGATTGAACAAACAATACAATATTATGGTTCAAACTCTTCTAGATATCAGAAGTTCTTAAAAAGAATTCTTAACTGAAACAGACTATCATATCCAAGCCATTTCAAAAGTCTATTTAATATCTATGTCAGTATGATGAGTTATTTCCCATATGCAAATGCATAAAAAATCTTCAGAATTCAATCGCTGACCAAGAAGGGTCTCTCAAAACAGAGCAGGGACTGTATCGGTGTTCAGTAGTGCAGCTTTACGACATGTGTTGATGTGCCAGAGATGCAATTTATCGGCAGCTTTGTCACATTGTTGCACACGTGGTGATAAGTCCCAGTATAACCGTGGATATAAAATGACAAAGCACCCCCCACCCCCGTACCAAATGCCAAATGACCCAGTTGGATACTGATTTAAAAACAACGGTTGTGCCCAGAGATCTTGCAGGTTCATCCCAGTACAGAAATAACCACTTTAACGATGACAATTATATTCAGTCCTATGTGTGTTTGCTATTTACCCAGCCCTATAAAAGAGTGACGCAGTAAACTATTAAGGAAATTTGTATATAAGTCTCTGCTGAATAATCAAATAGCACACAATGGATATAATGAGATAAATGCACATTGTAAAATCCACATGAAACAATACGCTGCACCCTAATGTGTATTTGGTAATACAGCAGCTTTGCATACAAGTTCAGATAAAGAAATGTCCTAAACTCACTATTAAGCGTATACAAAAACACAGTAACTTGGGAAGCATATGAACAGCAGAAGAGCACAATGCAGAGACGTCCACATGGCTGTTTGTGCCCGGTGGCAGCACTGCAAACAACCTGGGCTGAGCTGCCCTGTAACTGGGCTGCTACTTTTTAATTGGAGGTGGAGGACAGGGCAGGGATGCTATTAGGACATACTTGTGGCTAACATGACAAGAGTGGAGGTAGTGATGGAGGTGGGGAGGGGTTCAAGCATGTCACGGATAGAGGTAGATAATATGGTAATGAAGGGGGGGGGGAACATGGTGTGGAACAAACTCTGTGGAGTACTGTTCTTGCATTCTCTCTCTCTCTTTCTCTCACACACACACACACACACACACACACACACACAAACACACGCGTGACTCTCCTCATTTCCAGCTGAACCCCAGAGTTCAAAGGTAGCCTAGATACTCACATCAGCTGAACTCCAAAACCCCAAAAGCATTAGTATTCTTGCCTCGCAGCCAAACTGACGTCTTGAATATTTAATTCGAACATTGTAAGGGCAGGAGACTCTGCCTTGAGCTAGGCCCGCAATGACACATGGGGGGAAAACAGAGATTTGAGCCTCACATGTGACAAAACTATTTATTCTGGCCACAACAAAAGCATGTAATTATGTAGCGACGAAGGCCAGCAACTCGGCCCAACAAACGGACAGCCAGAAATAAAGACTGAAGTTACACGTGAATTGCTTTGCAGCAGGAAGCAGCATTAATCAGTTGGGATGCGTCCTCATCGCCATGACAGCAAATCTATTGGCTCATGACGGGTCCAATTAAAATCTCTGGATGTCTGGATTCAGTCTGAATTACATCAGAAGTCAGTTTTTTTTTTTTTTTTTTTTGCTCAAAGCAGAATCTCTTCAGAGTTCACAGTTCGAAGGCTAAAACACTTCCAAGCCTAAATAAAAAATCATATCATTCCAACAATGTAGACAGAGATGACCATTACACCAGCTTTGTGGATCCCAATAATAATTTAATGTTGTCCGTAATTGCTCAGGCACCGACGTCTGCTCTGGTACCAATTAATTATACGTAAATCTGTTTCATATCCTTAAATTCATTCCATCATTCAGTTAATGGTGCTGACAGGTGAATTAGCAATGGCTTATGAAATTCAACGGTTTATTGTTAAAGTGGTATTATCAGCAAAAGACGTGCTAAAACAGCTGGTAAGCTGAATGACATTCAAAAGTATGTTGTGTGCTTCCAGCATAAACTGGACCCAGTTTCCTGTTCATTGAATGCTTGATTCTGAAGAACACAGTTCACTCACTCATTTCTCACAGTCAAGCTCAGCTTCATAATAGCTTTATGCAGGTTTAAAACAGCACAATATAGCTTAGACGAGGAAAATTTGCCAAAAATGTCCTCAATTTCAAAGCAGTGCTTGCAAACTACCCTCCAGACTTTGTGCATAATTTACATGCTACGGCACAGAGATGGGCAAAAGCTGTTCAGTCTTTGACGTGTTTCTCCAGGTAGGTCAGTAAACTACCAGCAAACCACCCATTTACTGTTGTTGTTCAGTCATTTAGTCGTGTCCACCTCTCTGTGACCTCGTGGACCACGGCACGCAAGGACTTCCTGTCCTCCACTGTCTGCCGGAGTTTACTCAAACTCACATCCACTGCATCAATGATGCTATCCAACCATCTCATCCTCTGCCATCCCCTTCTCATTTTGCCTTCAACTTTTTCTAGCATTTACATTTATTCATTTGGCAGATGCTTTTATCCAAAGCAACTTACATTTCACATACAGGCTACAATGAGCTAGTGCTGAGTATCTTGCTCAAGGACACACCTGGCTGGGCTGGGATTCAAACCAGGAGACTTCTGCATCCCAGTCTGATGTTCTACCCTCTGAGCCACCAGGCCACATCAGCATCAGGGTCTTTTCCAGTGAGTCCTCTCTTTGCATTAGGTGGCCAAATATTTCAGCTTCAGCATCTGTCCTTGTCCAGTGAACATTCAAGGTTGATTTCCTTTAGGACGTACTGGTTTGACCTCCTTGCAGTCCAAGGCAATCTTAAGAGTCTTCTGCAGCACCACAGTTCAAAAGCATCACTTCTTCAGTACTCAGCCTTCCTTATGGTCCAACTCTCACAGTCATACATTACTACTGGGAAAACCATAGCTTTGACAATCCTTACCTTTATCAGCAAGGTGATGTCTCTGCTTTCCTTTTAATACATTTTTTTAAATCACCCATAAATATGAAAAAAAAACACCATCTGCAAACACTACGCTAATTTTACAAAGCTATGCAGGGATCGATCAACAACCATAAACAGGAGGCACTGCATGTAAATGTGTTAAGAATTGAGGGGAAACAGGCATGCAAGTTAGGTCGTAAATGCCAACATGTGATCGGGACTGCCATCCCTTTTGTCTCAGACATAGTGTTCAGAAAACTCAATGACGCTTCCCAATATGCTGGCTCCCTGACAGGCGATTACAGAGCGTGAGAACATCTTTTCTTATCAGGCCTGCACCGCCTGTCTCCCTGCAACCGTTTCTGCCCGCTTTCCAAATTTGAGAAAAGTAAGAACGGTTTGACTCTGGCTTCCCGCTTCCCCGCTTCTCGCAAACGAGGAGGAAGGCCCGCCATTCTCCGTGGTGGTCGCACGGTCGGCTACGCGGTCCACTTACAGCTCGCCTGAGCGAAGCTCTTTGCTCTTGCGTGAGGCGACGCTTTTGCGGGCTGTTTCCTGAGGCGCTGCTGCCTGAGCCTTTGTGGATACTGAGCACAAGGCCTCTGGGTGCCTGTGCAAAGGGCCAGCATGTTAAGGCTCATATCCTTCTGCTACAGATGAGGTGTCACTAACAGACCCTGCAGAAGTTATTTGATGTGTGTTTCCTTTTGCAAACACTATTCTGCAAAGTTCCCCTCTGCAGCAACGGTACTTCCCTTATAAACTTTTCATTCATTCATTCATTCATGTTCTATACCGCTTCATCTGTTAAGGGTCACAGGGAATCCTGGAGCCCATCCCAGAACACATAGGGCGCAGGGCAGGGGACACCCAGGGCGGGGCGCCAAACCAGCGCAGAGCACACAAACACACACACTACAGGCAATTTGGAGACACCAATCATTCCTAACCTGCATGTCTTTGGACTGTGGGAGGACACCAGAGAACCCGGAGAAAACCCACAAAGCACAGGGGGAACATGCAAACTTCACACACACAGACCCAAAGTGGGAATCGAACCTGAAGGTGCAAGGTGACAGTGCTAACCACCACGCTACCATGCCGCCCCTTATAAACTTACTTGTTCATAATCTTTCACCCCTCCACGACCTCCCAAACACAAGCATATCCATGGTACTGTGAATGCCCCCCCCATACAACGCTCACTGCAGTTCTGAAGAAGAAGATTACCGTAATTCCCTGTACCTAAATAAATGAATTCCAGCATTACAACTGTACCGCTCCCAGCCTGGGTTACATGTCATCATAGCCATTTGTTTATCGTCAATGTTTTCAAATATTGAATATCATAAAGCGTATATGTGCATTTAATGGCTCGTTTTAAAGTAAAATACATTCCCATAATTCTCACAAAGGGTTTTAAAGAGCTGAATAATTCCTTCATAGCTCATCCATGCTTCATTAACTTTTCACATTTTAAAGTTGCATACTGCAAACGGGAAAAAAATTCCTAAGCATGGGATACAAGTACTTTGTTTTCTCATATAAACACATCACAGGTTTTATACATTATTACATTTTAGGTCTGAACATATAGTGTATGTCTCTAAACATGAACGCAAGGGATTTGATATGCACGGTCCACGCTACGACTAATACAATGTCGTTTCAATCCAAAAACATATAGCTCAAAACACAAGGAATTAAAAGGACAAGAAGCCAAATTTCACAGAGCTTATTGCACTAGGGACAGAACAATATAAAGTTAATATCATATATGGTGTTTTAATGTGCTTTCGCATAAATATTACCTCTAGAATGTATATCTTTCATAATTAGGATGCAAATCGACATCAGTAAGGCAAAAGCATCTATTTCGGTAACGAGCAAAAGTCTCCATGGACATCGGACAGGCACTATCAGTTAAGAAAACAGACTGCAAATTATATTTAGGTGACTGGTGCTGGCAGACCATGGGATCTACAGCCTTGAACAGTTCTGACTGGCTTTTTCCAAACCTTAAAACCACAAGGTGCAAAACAGTGTGAGAACAGGCATGCCCGGAATGAGGTTTCTCTGGATGATCTCCACACCTTTAAAGGGCTTTGTACACCTCCTTTGGTTTGGTACCTTAAAGTGACAAAAAGCAGAAGATGTGGACAGGGCATGAAGAGGTTGTGGATAACACGTGAAGAAGAAAGAAGGCTTTGATGTCTTCCCATATCCCCACTTAACCCAGGAGGTTAACTAGAGATTCAAAAATTCTTTGCTTGTGTGTACAGTGTTGTCAGGACCTCTTATGACGAAGTCAAAGCTTGACTCATAATACGGTTTGCATGGCTTAGACACACAATCACATTAGTGAATTTTTATGTTACACAAGTGTAACAGTGGGTATAACTGAGATGAAAACCAGTGCTGAGTCAAATGCAGAAGTGTCAAAACATTGAGGAACGCAGTTCAACAGCACGACCGCCGTGATCACGTTATTAACACGGTGATGAGCTGCAGAATGTCCCCACACATTGATTCCGAGGGGAGGGCGAGTCTATCTGACAGCTCATCAGGGGGGAAGAAGGTCCGTCCACTTTTATCCCATATCAGCTGAAGGACACTGTGTGGTCACAGTGGTCTTCTGTCACCCCACCCACCTTTCTCCTCTTCTTTGCCATGATCAATACAGTCACAGGATTACACCGTGGATTATTGACCACTCCTACAGAGTCCACTTTGTTCCCATTTAATCCCTTTTATAAACTGCCCATCCACAGAAGGCTAACTCCTTGCTCTTTACTTGCAGTTCTATAGCCGTGTCCAAACCCTTGTAACAGAAGGCATCACCAATCCAATAGTCTCTTGAGTCGACCTTTCTGGGCCAATTAACATCAAAACCATTAGGAGAAATGGATTTATTTCTGTTTTTTTTTTTTGGCAAACGCCACTCAACAAACAGAAAGGAGGATGTCAAGGTCCACAAGAGACGTGGAAAATCTTCTTGGAGGACACGTGAGAAATGCCAGCGGACAAGGCGGAAAGAAAGGACGGAAAGAATGAAATCCACCATTTTATTTTACATGCCCCCCTTCCGTCACACCCACTTGATTCCCCTCGTCTACTTCACCTTTTCTTTGATGCCACAACTTTTCAAAGAATGGCAAAAAGTTAGACAACATCATTAGGCTTATGGCAAAATTGGAGGATTTTAGAAAAGAAGCACATAAAAGAACCGCTGCCTAAAAAAAGGAGTTGGAATGTACCAGAGGCAGACTGAAGAAAGGAAAGATCTGTTGTAGTAAAACACTAACACTCTCCATTGTTCAGACTACAGTCGTGATCATGTGACAATGCAATGCCTTCGTATGAGGCTCACACGCATAAATCACAAAGATAACAAATCATCTCAAAGCCAGCTTTATATTTTACAGCGCATCTTAATAATTCACGTGCTGCTGCGTGCGGCGCCTTCGCCGCCAACATACACAATAAGTGCTATTAATATATGCATGCTCAGCCCTCCGACTTTCACAAAGTGACACTTCCCGACAGCTTTGTCTCCATGCTCGACTCCAAGGCAAAGGGCACTCGCTCCTCACCCTCCGCCGTCGAGCTACTCCGCTTTCCGCTCGCTGACCGGGGAGACACGTCTAGTTACCCTGCCCACTGTCTCCACCTGTCCGCCTTTCTTCCTGTCATAATGAACTTATGCCTGGGGGCACATGTCTACCAGGCTGCTAACTCAGACCGTAACACACCCAATGTTTACTTCTCACCTGTTCTCTCAAACAAGCTTGCTGTGCACAATTCCGTCCATAAACATAACACCCATTGGCATGCGTGGAATCTATATTCAGAAACTTCCAGAAGTGTGATATGTTGTCATGCATAGAATGGCACCGGTTTGGGGCTTCCTGTGTTGTCAACAGCACCTCCCATAGAAATAACAGCCCACTGAGCAGCATTTATTCCAAAAGGCTTCAGTACAATGCTAAGTAAAATAGCCATTTTGTTTATTGCATGCAAATAACCCATCCTGATAAGTGATGACATGGTGCCAATTGTTTGCAGCCCTGGAGATGATGTTGTAATCTTATGAAGGAGCAGCAGGATTGGGTTTACAATGCCGGAGAGAAGCCAGAGAAGTGAAGAAAGGGCTGCTTCAGACGGCTCCTCGTTATCACTGGGTGATACCTCGGGACTGTGGCATTGATTGTACTTGGATCATTTTGGGATTTTAAAAAGTAAGTCACCCCCTCCCCCATTCCAGAATAACCCCATTACAACATTCGGGGGTTTCAAAGGCTTCTGGATCCAAACAAACACCTGATAGCCACGTTAAACCGCACTGGATGTTACATGGCTGTAAATGACCGGGCTGGTGATCTTCTTGATCCCAGACAACAACATGGTGACACCCAAGAGCCAGGAAAGTAAAATTAACCCAGCATGGAGCCGCTGGGGTCTTTCAAAAGATCTTGCAGGTAATAATAAGCCCAGAATAAACTGCCTCACGTTTTCAAGAGACCAAGGCGGCGCTGTGGGGAGCAATTTCTACATCGATTATATCGTCCCTCAGAAATGAATTTGGTACAGCGGGAGAGCCTGCTGCTGGTGACATACCTGCATTCCAATTTCTTCAAGAGGGCAAGAAAGGCAGAATGTATTCAAGTGCAGCCCTCTCAAAATGTTTCCATAAACTGATTGCCCGCTTTTGCGCTACAGCATGCCCGAGCGTGCGTGAGGTGCCTCCGATAACATGAATTCGCACAAGACAAAGCCGCCGTACCGTGTCCTCGCTCCAGATACCCCGCCACGGACGGGGCTAAGAGAAACTTAATTATCAGAGATAAACTTCGCGCCCTGACATTTCCACCCGCGAGCGACGAAGTATGAAATCAGCTCGGAGCAAGCGCTCCCCGAGTGGAGATATGGCAAGCCATTAATTAAGATGCGGCAGAGGACCATAAGAAATGAAAGTGTGTGTAGTCGCACATATTTCTTTGTCCATGTCTCTGTTCATTCTGCTCATATCCCTCAAATTAATGTAAGTGGAGAATATACACCAGTGTTTTACTGATCCAATAAAGGGTACTGAAGTCAGAAATC
Source organism: Chitala chitala (assembly GCA_025773905.1). Taxonomy (NCBI): domain Eukaryota; kingdom Metazoa; phylum Chordata; class Actinopteri; order Osteoglossiformes; family Notopteridae; genus Chitala; species Chitala chitala. The sequence continues at coordinate 31,617 of JABJVR010015624.1, read as the reverse complement.
CCTGCCTTCCTGTACCACAGTGCAGCTCGACTATTGGTTGAGCAGTAACCATTTAAAATTCATACAAACATGCATGTCTGAAAATCGATGGAACAATAGTACAATCTGTAGACAGTGACAGACAACTAAAAGCCAGCTGGTTTCTTGCAACTAAAGAAAGATTGAGTCTGAAACCACTCCTTACTCACTCAATCCCTAGTCATTATACAGGGTATTATAAATAGTGGACTATATAGTGGACTATATAGTGTGCTCACCTAGCATAGTATTCGGACACTACCACACTACTTCGGAAATTTTTCTGTTGTTGATTACATTGCCGTTGTCTTTTAAATAAAACATAACAAACAGCTGTGGAAAATAAACAATAGCAGGCACCTACCTACTTATTATAGTATAATAATATAATAAATATATTAATTCTATATTGTACCAATAAATATTTTGTGCAAGTTTGCGTTGTGATTTGCACAGTTTATATTAAATAGTTTTTTCACGCCACAGCTCAGAACTATCTCGAGCGTGTTCACAAAAGCAGTGCTCCATCAAAAAAACTTTTCTCAGGATAAACACGTTGTAGAACTCCTCCTGCTTCTCTTTCAGAACATTTTTCATTTTTCAACGTAATCCATTATTATTACTTTTTTTTTCAGAGCAATGCATTATTGATTACTTTCTTTAAAGAGCAATGCATTGTGGGATAGAGTGCTGGGTTAGTGACCATTGGTTGTACTAACTTTTACTTTTTTTTTACTTTTACGTTACTTTTTATGATACATTGTGGGATATTTTAAGTGCACTACATAGTGGATACAGATATTCACTAAACATTGGGACACAAAATGGCGAACGCACTATGTAGTGCACTATATAGTGAGTAGGGAGTGATTTCAGACACAGCCTGAGACTGTTCACAAAACGAGGGGAGGAGTCCTGTTATGATGCAGAAGACTTATTTTCATACACAGGAGACACGTTTATGTGTTTGACTCTTCGTTATCACAGGCTCTGCATTATGGCAGTGTTCTAATTTAGTGGACTAACCTTGAAACAGCCACAACTCAATCTCACTCACAGGACGCCGCTAACAAATCCAATGACGGATCGCTGAAGCCCATCCCAGCAAACTTTGGAACCCGAGAGAAGATAACGATCGGCGCGCTCGAGAACGGGCCCAGAGCCGGTGACGGGAGAGCAATGGGAAACGAAACACCACGGACGGCAGGCGAGCGGAACGTGCCGCGAGGACATCAGTGTCATTGTCATATTCCAGCTGGGAGGGGTGGGGGGGTGAATGGGGGGGGGGCACATGAGCTGTGAGGGTTTGTGCAATGAGTTCCAGATCCTGGGAGGAGGTGGGGTGTTGGCAGTGGACACCGAGAAGGGACCAAGGTTGACCTTGAGGAAGCAAGTGTCAGGAAGACAGGAAATGAGAGACTTTGCAAACTCTCTGCTGTACGCTGGCTGGCAGCACAGGCTGTGACCTGAGCTCAGTCAAAACACACACACACTCACACACACACACAGACATACAGGAATATTACGTCAATGCGAATTCAGAGACTTGACGGGTGGGGGGACGGAGAGAACACAGCCCCCTAGGGGAACAGTGATGTACTTCTACAATACATACAAAACACGAGCATGATGTAAAATTATAAAAAAAATAAACCCTGAAAGCAATCTGTCATGGAGACGCTGCAAAAGTTTCATTTAAAATTCATTGTGAACCTAAAATGCATTTGTTTCAAACACGCCTGTATTAATCCACATGACAGATGGCATGGATTTTGGGAAAAGAACATTTCACAGAAGGACTAATAATGACCAGTATAATGAACCTTTCCAAAGATAATGTGTTGGATAATGGTACCACGTTCAAAAGTATATTGGCTCATAAATTTGTTTTATTTAATTAGTTTTATGTTGGCATTTGTATCAAGGACAATGCAGTTCTCATCAAATAGCTTCGTTATTAAACCTTACGGCACGCCTTTTATTCGTGACATAATTTCTGAGCGCTCCTGAATGTCTCTGTGCTTTTTCGTGGAGGATCAGCGCAGAATGGGAACTTTAACACAAAACGGCTCCCTCTCAGAGTACACAGAATTATACTGTACCAATCGCTGGTGAGTTCATGTACAAAGTAAAAATGCTTCCTCCTAACATCACTTAATTAAGGCTTAATGTATTCATGCTTGCTGAAGCTTAATTCTGTCGCACAAAATATTCAGAGGCACATAACTAGGAGATGTCTGTCTGCCAAACTCTCATATGATGTGTTCAGCACTACCGGTAATGTTACCATAATGTGAAATGTGTCAGAAAAAACAGAGGAAAAACACTAGAGAGCTCACTGAAAAGGGGAAGGGAGAGAAATTTCACCTACACAGGTATTTTTGGCTTACCTGAACCTTGCAGTCTCACACCTTTGTCCTGTTCTGGGCTCCAACCTGCTACCTCCTTCTGCTTTCATTCCTCAAAAGGTCAAAGTACAGGTGGTGCACAAGAGTACAGAAACCAGCATATCTGAGCCTTTTGAGTGTGCGTTTCAGAGTGTGTGTGTGTGTGTGTGTGTGTGTGTGTGTGTGCTGCACTGCGTGCCGCACCTTCATACTGTAGGCAGGAGCGTGTGCGCGGTGTCAGTGATGATCAGAACCACACAGGTCTCAGACCCACCCAGTGTTTCTGTAACGCTGGAGACAGGACACTTCAGCTGGGCTGCTGTCTGGACCATCACTTAGCATGTGACATCTCTGTGCCTCTCTTTCCTTTAGAACATTAAAACAAATCTGCATAAATGGGGTAATAGGCCGTAGATATTCTGTACAGGAGGTCTTGGATCGTACCTGTTCCCTAATTCACCACACACCTAAGATCTTTATTCTGCTTTTGCTGAGACACAAAAATAGCTGTGCATAATAAATATGATTGAGCAAACGTCAGCTCTGAAGATCATTGACATTCGATACGATACGGTCACTAAAGATGAGTAACATTGCAGCTATTATTCTGTCTCACCCACATCCAAACCTCTGTACATCATCAACTGACTGAAGTGCAGTGATGTAGAGATGGGTTTCCATCACACTCCCTTTGCTCCGCCCATAGACCTTCCCCCTTTATGTTCATTGGTGACCTCACTGTGCCTCTGGCAATGGACCGAACGGGGCTGTGACCTGTACTGAGTCAATCAACAGACAGTTCACACTGCAGCACCCTGCGCTGTGCTTTTCCTTCACAGACCTTCACAACTGTACCTATAAGATCAGGGAGGACCGACACAGACCTCAAACCATGAATCACTGAAGACTCTTCTGCAAGGATGTTTTGGTCACTCCCAGGACACCTGTCCTCTCTCTCCAGTTTCATGCAATGGCTCAGAATTTGTGTCTGTGGTCGCATTATGGATCAAGCCAAAACCGCAGTGCCAGAGATCCAATACTGGCAGTAGAATCAGCGTTGATCGTTTTTGTGTCTGAATGAAGAGCCTCTGCTTCACATCAGATTAATTATTTATCATTAACGAAGCAGCAAGAGCCACCACTCATCATGTGAGCCAGCTGTGACCTAAGATATAACAGATTTTATTTTGCCGTCTTCAGCTGGCCTGCTACCTAAAGCAGTGATTCAAATCCCAAATGAGGCACTACTGTTAAAACCATTGTCTACCTAACTGCTTTATGAAAAACATAATATGAACGTGCCGCATGAGCAAAACAAACTTGAATGCACCAGTGTTCTTCTGCCACTCCTTACGTATTTGCCTGGCATTCCAAAAAGCTACACCTGTCTACCTGTGACAGGTAGAATCTGTTCAACCAAGACTATATCCTTCCACTCAACACCTCCACCTCTACCGGTGTCTTCTCCTCCATCAATTCCTTTCCCTTCTGCACATTAAAGACACAGCTCTTCTCCCAGTTAAAAGCAGGCCACAGCTCTCTGGCCATCCATCCATCTCTCCGTGATCATCCACCGTGAATCAATAAACAAGATATAATGCTTCCTTCCAGATACGTTACATCTGCCAAAGTGATTCATATTCTTTCGCCCACAAGAAATGGATTTTAATACCTGAACAACTTGCATTACCGGCAACGCGAAGGCTGGTATTTGAATATTGTTGCAAACAACACCTGAGTGTCGAAAAGCAGCAGGGATTCAAACAAAGCTTCGCAGTTAGAGTGGCACAAAGACTAACAGCCAATCGAAACTAAAAGAAGCTTTTGACGGCATGTTTGCTCACTGGACAAGAGGGCCACACAGACCATACATCTACGTCTCACTGATAAAGGTGAAGGGGGACAATACTCTGAAGTGGGGGGTTGGCAGTGTAGGGGGGGTGGGCGGAGAGGCATTGCAAATGACACCATCCGCCCCAGAGTTCCGAAAGAGAACAGAAGAGCCACTAAGATCCAATTTGGTCCATCCCCCCACCCTCATGTCTCTTCTCTCTTCTCCTCCCAGCTTGCGCCTGCTGTTATTTTTACTCCGTACCACCTCGCGAGCAAAAAACGCACTCCCTGACGAAACTGAGCGATGCTCCACGGGGCGCCGCGTTTTCTGGACCGGTCAACTCCACAGAGGGAAAACGCGGGAGGTCTTAATGGGCAGCAAGGTAGAAGGTGATAGCTCGTCCACTCCCGAAGAGCAGGGCGTACACCAAAAATAACAGCGATGATGATAAAGACGACCGGAGCTCGTTTAATTGCTAAGGCGCCGTGTTGAACTGACACCCAGGCACTTGTTTGTAATTTGGTCGGAGCAGAAGCTGTGATTAAGTAACAGCCACTTCAAGCCTAGTTTAAATTCAGGACACAAGATGGGGGAGCATGCTTATTAACAAGCTCAGCCGCGTGTTTTGTCACGTCTCAAGCCAAGCGAACTTGACTACCATTGTCCTAGGGAGACGAAGGAGAACGGTAAACAGATTGCATCTTATGCTCCTCAGAACTAATTGCCTGCTCTCAGAAAGCCTGGTTTTGAGGAAAACAAACTCGCGGGGGGCGCGTAGGCCGAAGTGGTTCCACAGCGTGCCAAGGGGGAAACCGGTCCAATCAGGGAGGCTCGTCAACAGGTGACGAAGGGAAATAAAAAAAGCTGAAATTAGAGCCATGTTCAAACGAGCAGTTTGGAAGCCCTTTAGCAACATACTGCCGTAAAACGAGATGGAGGTAATTTTTAGTAAAGTTGCTCTCTATACCTTAAGACAAAAAGGAGTGAATTTGATACACTGCTGTCTCGTAAGGCGGAAGGAAATCAACAACAAATCAACCTTGTTCTTTTCAAGGACTCCGCCGGAAGGCAGTGTACCAGTTCATGCGTTATCAGTGCAAACTTATTTTATTTTTCAAATCTGGTCAACAGCGTGCCCTGTACAGAAGCCTCAGGCTGGGCAACTGTTGCCTCTGCCATCCACCCAGATGGTGACTTTACATAACTGGAACCAAATTACTTTCACACCGTACCTTTGGTGATGTCTGTCATGGTAGCGGCATCTTGCTCCAATTCCTGGAGTCCAGTAAAGTTAGCATGTCACAGCTGTTGGCTTCACGGTTACCTGTATCACCTCCTTCCACCTCCTTAAGTGGCTCCATGGTTACAGCACCAGGCTAATATGCGGAAGTCTCCCAGTTCAAATTCCAGCTCAGCGTGGCATGTCCCTGAGCAAGACACTCAAACACTAGCTCCCTGGGTGCCACATGTGGCTGGCTGCCAACTGCTCCCTCCCAGGGGGATGAGTTAAATGCAGAGAAGTAATATCCCTCTGGGACTGACAAAGTACTATAAAATAAAATTCATACCACACTGGATTATTTTGTGAATGTATAGAGTTACATAAAACCAGTCCATCCAGTCTTGCATCACTGGAAGCAGCTGAATGTTAGAACAGCCCCATAACTGTAGACCTTCTGTAAGAACCAACGCGCTTGATTCACTTTTTTTACATTTGTATGAAAATTAATCCAGGCCTGTGTTTTTGTGTTTTTCATTCAATTTTAATTTCCTTTGGATTGCCCATTATCATATTTTATTATTTTTTTATTTTTTTATTCTCAAACTGCTGCATCAGCAACACGGGCTTCAAGGAGTCCCCAGCCCATCCTCTGACTTGTTGTGATCTTTGACAATTTAATTAAAAGTATTGATTTTATTAGATGATTTAAACCATGGCTCTACAGGACCCGAAGATGCTGCCGGGCTGTAAAAGTGGTAAAAATGTTATATCACTGGCATAACATTGTGTGCCACATACACCAGTCAGAAGTTTTGGACGCACCCAGTTAAAAGGCAATTTAAACTGGACCAAGGAATGAAGATAAAAACAGCCAACAAGTGCTCATCGTATGTGTGAACTCCTTCAAGTCTGTTGCAAAAACATCCCAGGTGAATATTTAATTTAGCTTGTGGGGGAATGCCAAGAGTTTGCAAAGACTGTCAGAACAAGAGGTGCTTATTTTGAAAAATATCTAAAATGGTTTTCGATTTTTTTTCCAACGTCATCTTTGCGCACTGCGTGATTCCACATTATATCTTTCATGTCTTCATTGTGATTTTAAAAGGTAGGAAAATGTGAAAGTAAAAAAAATTACTCTTGACTGATATGGCCTGTGCAAACTCCTGCCTGGCACTGCATATGTACCGTATCTATATTTTTAAGAGCATGAAAGGGGTATGGTAAAGATGAAAGGAGTGAATATAATGTCTATCTCTCTCTCACACACGCACTCACACTCACACTCACACTCACACTCACACTCTGCACAGGAGCCTTGCAGAATGCGAGTGAAAAAACCATGCAACAACTGACACCTTGCTGGATCTGATACGAGGGCTTAGCTCATAAAATGGCCTTGTTGAAGGATTACCTGCAGTGCCAGGCCAGCCTAGGCTAATCCAGGCTAATCCAGGCTAATCCCAGACCTTGGTTAGCATGCTGTTGCCGCTTCGCTCGCCAGTTTCAGCAAACCACGCTATGAAAACATGTAGGGCCCACACGCTCCAGCAGCTTCCCCAACGTCCCATAAAGGTGTGCACTTGGTTCTCACTTGAGTTCAAAAGGTCAGGCTGGCGGAAGTTCTACATCTGACTGGCAGGAGGTGGACTACACTCTACTTTCTGTCACCCGTGAGGAAGTTTCCAAATTGCTGCGTTTTCTGATCACTAGAACAGGAGATTTTTCCCAAGAGCACAACAGGGATAAATAACTGAAGGCCATGACTAAAATATGAACTACTGGGGACAGGGCATGTAGTGCTGTGGCGGGAGGGGTTGGGGGGTACAACAAGATCGATAAAATACGCTGACAGACACGTTGGATTTTTAAAAAAGCCACGGCGGCCTGCCAGGGGGAGACGGGGTACTATTGTAAAAGCAACGGGGTAGAATATGTCACAAATCACGAACACCTGCTGCCTACATTGCAAATTGCTGAAGCTGTTCAGTTATAGAAAAACCCTGCTCCAAACATGAATGGCTCCGCCCAGCAGGAACATTAGCAAGGAGTTTACTTTGGTGTGTGTGCCATGACAGCCTGTCCAATCGGTTCTTACCTAACTTAGGCAGGGAGTATTTCACTTTGAAATAATCCTCATAAAACTGCAGCAGCCTCTTCGTGATGCGAAGCGCGTAGTCACCAGACCCCTTCTGGATGGCATTGGGCCTGCCGTAGAGTCGTATCTTCGGAGACGCAGTATGGGAGTGTCCAACGAGGATGGGGGGGGGGGGTGAAAAGAAGATATGTTAATGTTTCTTTCCTCTGCTGTAAAGCCCCTTGTTTAACTTTGCCTGTGTTTTATTTCCTCTTGATCTCCAACGACTCCATTCATTCGCAGTGTCCAAAAACGTTGTATTCGGTCCAAACCCTTTGAGAGCAATTTCAGGGGCAGCGATGGCATGGCTTCAAGCACAAGCATCTGTGCGTTCATCTGCATGCCAAGTCATCCGCTCCTTTCAACTCACAGGTACATTAAAGTTCTCCTATTAAATGATCAGTTTGCCCTCTTTAATGCTTAGTTAAAAGAAGTGCAGCCTGTGATATGCATATCAATTGCAGTTAAAAGCTAATGAGTTTGAGAGGCGCTATTTTAAGAACCCGTGATATCTTAACAAAGCTTGACTAGGACGTTAAATTCTGTTAATCTAATCTGAACGGAGGGCTCCATGGAAATATTCAGAGGAGTGGATAATTTCTCTGTAGCTACTGCAAATATAAAGACGATAGCTTATCCTATGGAAACAAAACAGATACGTTAATTTACTCAAGGTCATTAAAATGTGCTATAAATCAGGGACTTGATTAAGAAGTGCTCCCACAAGTACTTAAAGTCATTGAGAACATTTGTTGAAATAGTTGAGACTTATATAAGTAGAGCAGTATAGCTAGAAATCCTGACCGCCCACCCTCGGACACACACAAACACACACACAAAAAAAATTTGCCATGCACCTAGTACTTTAAAAACAACAAAATATCCCCTTATTCACTCAGGGCTTTTTCCCACCTTACAATGTCCTTGAACAGACATACAACAAATTACACTTTTTGTCTATAGTCATCTGGAATTATTTTTTCCAAAACAGTGTGCAGACTTGTGCTACATGTAAAATGAAATGAAACCTCTGTTGAAACTGGTAAAAGTTGTTTCTGTAAGGAAGCGCCCGACATTAAAATAATCCTGCACTGAAAAATCAAAAGATCCAGGTTATGTTTGGCCACTGTTTCATCTTCTCATAAGAGCTGCAGTTCAGGTCTCAACCATGTGCAGATTGTCGTCATTACACAATGTCCAGACACAAGAAGCACAACGGGTTCAGTTGGTACAGCGGGTACAGTGGGTACAGCGGGTACAGTGGGTACATGCTTAAAGCAAGTGCTCAGAATCCTATTGGTCACCTGTTCTGGTGGCAAATAGTAAAATTTACTCTTGTAAATAAACATTGGGTTACCGATGACATTATACAAATTCCATCACGTTTGGTTGGGACAATATAGTGAATCCCACAGTTCTGTGTGCTTGTCTCTGCCTGAACAGAACTTTAACAGGACGCCTGGTAAAAACACATTAGTGCTTCAAGCATGTTCGAACCAGGTGATAAATTGCGCTGCCCGTCGCACTGGGCTTTGTGCACGAGTGTCCGATGGGTTTTTCGCTTAACTGTGAAAAATTCCTGGCTGCCTCATCATACAGAGTGACCTCAGCACACAACCTTGTGCAAAGCCCAGAAGGAATTCACACACACGCACTGTTCTCCACTACAGGTGATGGTACGTTTCCAGTGTGAAGGTGCAGTATGAGAGTGAAATCTGAACGAAGGTTGACCAATAACCAGCATGAAGTTGTATCAAGACCTTGCCAGGCTCCTGTGATTTACTCAGTTGAACTGCCCCCTGTATTACTTCCCTCCCATCAACTCTCCTCAGCACTGCCATGTGCTTTAAGCTTTGGGGAACAAAATGCTACTTTGCTGCTATCTCACCTAGATGGGACTCTGTATATTTTACCAGCGTCACATGCCCACTTACACTTCTCAGTATCAGTTCGGCTGTGTCCTGCTCATGACCAGAATGAGATGATCTCCAAAGCGCCCCCCCTTCTATTCCAGAAGATTATTTAAAGGTTAAAGTGCCCTTTTTGGATCTGAGACAACTGACCTGGTGCTCCCCCAACGCTAGCAGCCCTGCTGAACATCATGAATATCGATGAGAACCCTGGGAGTTTTGGGGAAAATGAGCAGTCCGGAAGACTTTGGCTAGAAAAGGGTTTGATAATTCAGAGAGCACTGGAAGATCGTTTAAGGCTAGATGATGGTTTTTTAGTGTGTTCCTGAGATTGGGACTACAGGTCTCAGATCTTGAGGCTTAAGTCGGATTTGCAGTTGTTTTTGCTGTGCTGGACAATACTGCTTTATTTTTTCTTCTTTTCTCTCCATCACTCAACATCATATTTTTTTTAAACACAAGGAAGGCCTGTTATGCAAAATCATTTGAGCAAGCAATATAATCTATAACACGTCTCTATAAAAATCACCACAGACACGTTAAGCAGTGCTAAGCAAACACGGCCTGTTGCGTGCTCGTTTGAAATGATTCAGTCACCGTTTTCGGCAACTGAAAGACAATTGTAAACAGTCTGTAAACAGGCAAAAATTTCACTTTCAAGACAGCGTTACTTTCTTCGCTCTCTTACAAACCATCCTGTGTTTACTTCAGCTTCCGAAACAAACAGATGGTTTGCTCGAGAGAGCATAAACTGATCCCATGTCAAAGTCACACAGCCAAAGCTCATTCACAAAGTGCAGGGTTGGAAAAATTCAACCTTTATAGTCACGTACACAACTTCGTTAGATCTTACTTTGTGCTCATGAGATGGCAGGGAAAGAATGGAAAGTTCATATCAAAGCTAAAAGCATAAAGCTGCCAGATAAATAATTAATCAGGATATACAGATTACAAATAGCCCCCAGGGTCGAAGAGGACGATTGTGTTTCATCACAGTGTCTAACCGCCCCCGTTTTACACTGCTCAGGTCCTCTAGCCTTCCACTAACACTATATTACACTGATGGATGTTGTAGTGGGGGACCCCGGCAGTGTGATCAATGAGGGTCACCTGAGTGTGTGGGATTATGGAAGGAGGAGCTGCCTAGATGTAATTGGTCTCAGACTTATCTGGTAATTAAGCGTCAGTGGAAGGCCAAACTGTCAGGCATAAAGGCTTCCAAAGCCTGGATCTTCTATGCCTCTTTGTTAAAATGGATGGGGAAGGAGGGTCAAGATTCTTGGATACATGTGACAAAATGAGGTTTGGTCTTTCATAACAAGACATGATATATAATGTGATTACATCCCTCAGATGGTGTGGAATGACCTCTATTACAATCACAGCCTTTGTAACCCACAGTAATTCCCCAATAGCCCAAGTAACCAAATACAAAATTAATTCAACAATTATGAAAAAGAAAACAGGGCTTTGCAAGCTTTCAAAGGCTTGGAAATATGATTTAAAGGCGTTTTAAAAAGCAGATGGTTTTTTTTTTTCTTGAAGAACACCATGTGCTTAAAAAACATTGCCCAGGATCTCCGCAGAAGACAAAACGCTGTATTTGTGTTTCTGGAGAGCAGTGTTTGAGTGGGCCGTCAAAAAGCCAGTCAGAGAGAGTAATGGCACTGCTTACCACAACACCGCTTTCGGTGATGGCCTCCTTGAAAGTGAAGTTGCACACGGCCCACGCGAGGTAGTAAGTGGACATGCGAGGGGTCCGGGAGAAATGGTTCGTGACCCATCCGTCCTCGTCTGTTACAGACACTTCCACCGGCATGTTGGACAGTGACAGGTATGTCCCCTCATGTCTCAGGCATACTTTAAATGTCGCCTTGTAGATGGGCTCGTCGAAACATGGGAAGGCTTTCCTGGCATGTGTGGGGGAGAACTGCGTAATGGCAAGGTACCTGCAAGCAACGAGAGAGGGAGGGGTTTAGACAACACGCAGACCAGGGAGTGCCATTACACAAGCAGTTATTTAAAGCTGTACATGGTTACTCATTTATTTTCTAAACTGCTTACACAAGTTAGGGCTTTGGCCATCTTGAAGATTATCTCATACAGGACACAAGGTACAGTATACCCAGAGTGGAACTGGAACCCATCACAGGGCACACGTACACTGCAGGGCATATTTTGATCCCGTTTCACCTGAGCTGTATGTTTCTCCACATAAGCAGAGATGAAAAGATGGACACTCCCCACACACACACACACACACACACAAACACACACACTACCAAGAGAGTTTAAAACTAATGGTTCCTCCTACCTCAGGCTCCATCTTGCTGTCCATGGTTATACCTATCCTTATAAAATGCCTAAAAATGGAACTTCAGCAAATAAAATCTGGAAAGTGTATCCTTAACGCACAGCTTCTCAGTATGGTGGAAGACAACAGTCGGTCTGTTTTGTTAGGGTTACACTTGATTAGTGTAGAACATTTGACAGTACTCATTTAATCCACTACATAATTAAAAAGATATTTGAAATGATAGACACAATAACAGTTAAGGGATATAAAACTGCTTTTCTCAGCAGACTTCAACCGCAAATGACTGTCTTGCAAGTAATATTTGATCATTTCTGGAAAACAGGTTAATTTTGTGTGCCCTGCAGTGGGTTGGCACCCTGCCCTGGGTGTCCCCTACCCTGTGCCCTATGTGTTCTGGGATGGGCTCCAGGCTTCCCGCAACCCTTAACAGAATAAAGCGGTTTAGAAGGTGACTGACTGATTGACTGAGGTTAATTTTTGAATATAATATACACATATTGAAATTATATTTTTCATAGGAATTAATTCACCTAAAGTCCAGTACTTTAAATCCTAAAATATAAATCTCATTTATATTCCTGGTAAAGGACATATGCAAGGCAGTAATGATGGAAAAACAAATGCTGGTTTAAGAAATTAAATGAAGCAGACGATTATGCCAACTTAAAACCAACTCTAATAAAGTGCTTCTTAGACTGTCACCTGAAAATACCCTTTTTACTGGTAACTGCAGTCCAGCCACTTTAACAAAGCACCACCTTCCAGCACAGTTATACCGTAGTCATCACGTGCCAATTAAGCCTCTTATCAGCGCGAAGAAAAAAATTAACACCGTTTTCATTTTCTGAAGTTCTCGTCAATTAATAGTTCTGAAAAAACTCTATCTCCTACACTCATTATTGCTGAGTACTGAAGCAAGAAGATCAGAGTCTTTTTTGCAAACAGGTTGGGAAAGAGGTGTGGAAGAATAAAAAAAAAAAAAACGACCCAACACAAACCAACAAGCCGGTGGGACCCTTTAGAAAAGGTAATCTCAAATATATCGGTACCGCTTTATCTCCCTGTGGCTAGACAAACAGCTATTAAAGTGACCTTCACTCTCCAAGAAAATGTATACAGCCACACACACACACACACACACACACACACACACACACACACACACACACACACACACACACACTTACAGACAGATTTCCGTGCTCTGACCAGCTGCAGCAGCGTCTGTGAGCAGTAAATCTCGCTGACACCTCTCTTTGTGGCCTTTGATGTAATCGTGCTTGCAATTTATCCTTTAGAAAAAACAGAAACCCTCGTTTTTACCCTCCACTAACATAATGCTGTTGATCCTTAATGACCTCTGGAACTGCGCACCATAAATTTTCTTAGGTAATCTGTTTCACGCTGAGATATTCCTATATGAACCTCTGTGAGTGAAATCAAGTCAATACATTTGATGAAAGTTGTTTTTGCTTTTAAGTCAAAAGGGGTTGTTTTTCTGGGCATCAGATATTACATGGTTTAAACTAACTCAGAGTTAGTATTCAATGGCGCATACTTTGGTTATGATCACAGTAACGCTGCCGAAAGCATTTTTTCGCATAATTTTTAGAGTATACAATTTCAGACACAGCCTTGACACATATGGCACAGTGTAAATAATCTAAAAATAATCCATTTGTCCTTTACTCTCCTTGTGCTAAAACAAACTTTAACCATAGCATTCAAGTATTTCCTCCACAGACTATCATTTTGTACTTTTAATCACTTATCATTTGTGACATCAGCCTTAGTATAGCATACGAAATTTGCAGCAGCTGAAACATTTATTTTATTGCAAGCAATATTTTATGTATTATTCTCTGGCATCTCATTTTAAACCCTGACCAGCTCTGCGGTGAATTTGGGAAATACTCTGGAAGATTTGGGACACTACAGACTGAGGGTGAATTTCAGAGCCCGAACAACAGAACAGAGTCCGGTCAGGAAAAGCCAGAGACAGTGTTGTGCTTGTTAATCTCAGAGGTGAGAAGGTGCACTCTGGAGAGTGAGAACAGGAAAAAGAAGAAGAAGAAGAAAAAAAAAAAACTACAATAAACTGACCTCCCTACCCCCCCAGGCGTGACCACCTGTACTACGATGTGCTCAAAGACAAACCGGCGGTAAAGGAACAGTCGAGGTTCCCTGGAGACAGCCCACCTGGCGCACTTCAGTGCTATGGCCAGAATCCCAGAAAAGTCTTAATGCCCTGCCTCGGCTGGGCAGAACAACAGCGGCCGGAGCAAGCGGCGAAAGCTCTGCTCCGCAGCACACGTGTGTGTTCCGCATTGCCGCTCCAACGTATGCAAACAGCTAAACCCGCCAGAGAAGTTTACTGCCTACTGACACTTCTGCTGTAAACCACAAACAGAACAAGCAGAGGGAAGCCAAGCGTGTCCTCTCCTTGCCTCAGTGATAATTTGTTAGAGCCATGGGGCTAATTAAATGTAGTTTTCAAAGTAACAAGTAGGAAAAAGAAACATAGTGAGTAAATCCACACCTATGAGGACCAATATTAGCACACCACGTTTAGCTACAGTGTCAAGGAACTAAGATGGTAACTGCTGGAACATAAATGGCAAAAAATCTTCCGTGTGATGGATATCTGTTATAACAGCATGTGTAAGGGCTCAGACAATATATTGCCATGATTCTGGGAAAATGACAAGGGGCCAGACTTTCACCCTCCAAGCATGACGGATTCACTTAGGGCACATACTGGGCCAGTATATTCTGTGTGGTATGATTCATGGCCCATTTGTTTGCTCACTGGTTAAAGTCCTGTTCATTGATCAGTGGATACTCTGACCATCGCAGCACGGGTACTTCAACTTGGTCCAAACTTTCTGCTAAGATCTGACTCGGATGCTTCAGGTGGGTGTGCGTTTAGCCCCGCACAAATGGAGCAGCACCAACTTCTAAGAATAATGACTGTTATGGCGCGACTGTCGGGTAACAGTCTGGACTGTCTCATTTTACACAATTATGAATCACTTTCAAGTACTAGAAAGGGAAATGTTTCATAACCGTGATCCAAAGAAAAGCTCAGGCACATTTTGATCCACAAACACAAATGAAATCTAACTCAGATATAGCTAAGAGCATTAAGCGCTAATCTTGTTAATGGAAAACGAAGATGGGCTAAAAGCCAAATACTTAGATGTTATTTTCGGAGAACATTTTGTAGGACTGATTGTTGACTTTATTTCTACATGTTTTACCAAATGTTACTTTTAAAAAGTTGTAAATCATTATATCTCGGTTAAATAAAAATTTATTAGCGACCCGGTGGGAAAAAAAAATCATCGGGATTGAATTTGTCTTGTCAGAGTTAACTTTCGAGCAAAAAATATATATATACACAAAAGTTAACTTTCGAGCAAAAAAGATTATAGCTGCAAAGTTCATTCATTCATCTTCTATACCGCTTCATCCTGTTAAGGGTAGCTGCGAAGTTGCGTAGGTCATTGTTGAGAGTGATTTACTTTGAAATAACGAAAACTAAAAGACTACAAATAATACTTATATGAAATAGTGGGTATCAGGAACAAAAAACTCGAACAAATAAGTTTTAAAAAGCGCAATGGGTCCAAAAATTACATAACAATATCAAAACAATACCACGTGTTCACGCCGCATTAAAATATGGGGAAAACGCCATGCGCTTAATTGGAAAGTAAATGTATCATAAATATATTGATAGGCAAAAATTTTATGTAAACAAAAAAAAAGTTCGAAAAATACGGATCTTAAGTGGCTTATAGAAACCCAGACGTACACGTTACATAAGCACTAACCAAAAGTCTTAAAAGAATTTGCCTATAGGCTATGGAACATACAAACTAAAAAGTGTCTTTATTAATAGCAATTTAATCTCATTATACTGCTGCATGGCACGTGCGTTACCTTCTCTCTCCGTTCAGAACGTACGAGCTGCGGAAAAAGCCCAGAAGTTCGTTTTCTATTTGAGCTTCAAAGGTGATGTTTATTTTGTATGTTCGCAGGGGCTTCAGTTCCCTGTGCAAAGCGATGACATAAACTTGGTTTGACGGGTAATGGAACCGGCGACTGATGCTTATGACACCCGGCTTTCTGTTATCCGAGTACACCACCGCTTTCTCCAACTCAAGCCTGTCTGCGTGTAGCACGATGAACCTGGTCGAATTCACACACTCGAATTCAATGTTAACCTCTCCGGAAAAAGTGAAATTATCCATGTACACGGAGAGCCTCAGGTCGTAGTGACGCGGTCTCAAAGACGTGGGTAACCTTAGATGCCTCCACGGCTGGGCATCTTCGTCTTTGTGGTTTCGGTGGGAATCCCGAGACTGGTTGAACTTGCTGCTGGACCCATTGGCAGCGCGCAAGCCGGTCTCCCCCGGGCACTCCTCAAATCTGATGCTGAGCAGGACGGCGATGACGGTCACGATGATGAGCGTGAGGATCGAAATGGCAAAACCAAGAACCAGTCTTTTGTGCACCGTGATGTGCCTCTCTGTCGTCCTGGGTCGGACCACAACACTGTCGGCCCATTGATCAGACAGGCCTCTTCCGTTTCTCACAGAGTTGTCTTCTATACCCATTGGTGTGAAAGATAAGCCTTTTCCACGCTTGTCTTCCAATGCCATACTCAGCTGAGCATGGTCTCAAGTTGGGATACGACGGCGAAACTGTAAATCGGTCACCGGAGTCCTGGCTCCGTTACCGGCAGCCAAAAGCAGTCATACATGCGCTCCCCCGAACAGTTCAAAAGTGATCAGGTATAATGGATGCAAAAAACAGCGGAAGAGCCGAACTAACTTCACTTGCGGAATAAACGTACAATAAACTGATAGTCCGAGCAGACGCTGCTTTTATTCGGTGTCATATTCGGTATTTCCCCTTTTGTTGTCCGGGATATCGATCTTTGAAGAAAAAGGGGGTCTGCTGATATCGCAGTCCGTTCCGGGCTGTGATGCTGGTGCTGATGCAGCTCAGTGTCCTACCTCTCTGCGCGCTCCTCGCATATTGAGGGAACTTGGCGCTGACTGACAGCTGCGTTCCCACGCCGCGGTCTGAAAATCCCAGCCTGCTCCGACAACTTGCGACGCATTTCAGAGTGAGGGATGCGAGGAAAGTGTGAATCGCCAAAACGGGAACAAATGTTACTTTTAAGTCCTTCGGTGTTTTCCAACAGGGGAAAAAACAGCAGGAGAACTTGTGTGAATATGCGTGATGGCGCGATACATAGTGAGATGATCTCCTACCGAGAAAAACACGGGTTTTCTCCGGCTGCGTACCGCTATGAAACATTTATATAGGCGGCTTCTCATCAAAGACATCCAGCGACTACGTAGTACACACGAGTGTGGGATCGGGAGCTTATAAAACGTAGCTCTGGGTTTATCCTGTCTAAATGCACTTTACCCAGCAAATCTATAGGCTGTGTCAGTTTACAGCCAATGATCTCTTTGATTGATATCTTATTGTCGCATATCTATCCCACGCTTTTTTAAGAGTACAGCTCAACGTATTACATCAGTATACGCTCGTATGCGAACTTACGTATTTGACAGCAATAATATGTATAGCGGTTAAAACAAGCTTTTGAAATAAAACGTGACTACCTGATTAGTTTATACGTTGTCATGGTCGTCTTGGTATAATTGCAAGGTTATTTACCAATTTACCATAATGATGAAACGGATACATATTTGTAACATTTGTTTAAAACAATTGCTTATTATGTAACACATTCTCTGCTAGCCCTTTGTTCGCGTTTAAAACTAAATATTATTCCAAATTAGCCCTACATCCCAAACTAAGATCCATACAATTTAGGTTTTAAATCGGGAGCAGAAAAATATTACTATCGTTCAATTATTACAACTTGAACTACGCCACCCTGTGGACGGATTCATTGTGCGGAAAAAAAACGCCTTTGGCATTAAGAGCAATAAGACGCATTTTTTAGCTTCGAAAACATGTTAATATAACGAGGAATACTTTTTTACTATTTACAAGTGATATGGAGACAAATATCTACCTGACTGCTCACAAGGAAATAAAGTAATAAATTAAATAATTAGTCACCTTCATAAATAAAAAATATTGTTGGTCGTAGTTTTATTTTAACATGTCCTCCATCCTGGACAATCTACACCAGTTTTCAGTGAGTGTGCTAATTAGCTCTTCTGTGAAGGAAAAGGTTTTCTGGCCGTCTTCAAAGGGTATGATGTGAAATTATGAAATTGTTTCGAACAGTGCTGCTCCTTTGAGGTTCACCGAATCGCATTTATTTTGCATGAGCACCAATAAAAGATACCAGAGTCATAGGAACTGGGAGGAGGGGGACAGGTGAAATATATATATTTTTTGTAATTATATTGGTGATTCTATACTACGGAATCACCTGTGACAAATGATGTAATGTGTTTTTCAGTTTTTGCCAAAATTATTATTCTTGTAATCAAATTTGTAATTTATGTGCCTGTGAAAAATAACCCAAAACATTAAAAATAAATGGCAAGAGATCGCATGTACTCTACTACGCATGTGCACACTAACGTGGGCCTATTCATGAACGCAAGTTAGTGTGCAGACAAGGAAGCTTTTCTTGTGAACACTGCTCTACATTTTATTACATCTTTCACAAGTAAAGAACTCAAGAAAAGTATTGGAATACTTAAAAAAGTAACCGATACCAAATGAGTAGTACCTCAGTATCGATTACTTTGGAGCATTGGGCAGTTGTGAGTGTGAGAATGGTTCTGAGAGTTATAAGAATTCCTACCAGCAGACGGATTCTGTTTTTAATTAAAGATACAATAAGAAATGTTTAACCCTTAAGCTTTGTATTCAAAATAAGCAGACGGGACAAGAAAGCGCTTTTAATAAAGGAGACCTTACTGACTGTCAAATGTGAATACATCACTGCTATACGTAGCAATTTTCCAGAAGCCGATAAACATTAATTGAGTGTTGTGTTACTAAATAAAGTCCGCTGAAGCAACTGTACCATAATGTGTTTATTCACTGTTGAAGCTGTATTTCCGCATCTGCATTTCGTCACATGAACGAATTAACTTTTCAGTCCTAGATTTGGATGCATACTGAATGCCAACATGCCCTAACAGACCGAAACAGAATTAACCTTTAATGTCACTGGATATGCATGTGTATACACATAAAATAAGTTTTTTTTCATGGACCGAATACAGCTAAATTCTGCAGGTTATAGTACTTTATTACGCAGACTAACACACACTCACCTCAGCCAAACCACGCTAATTAAAATTCAAGTTCCCATTAATGGTTAATGTCAATATCATTTCAATATTACAGTATACATTAATGGTGACTGTCCTAAGAATGTTACCCAAGCCTCATTTCAGGAAAATGAGAGAAGATATGAGCAAACCTTCGCTTCTCAGTAAGCCGAGAGGCTTAGCAGGCGTTCCGAGACGATGACCTTGAATGGGCATGCAAGCTTCTAAAGTGTGGTAATGATTTAATTAAAGCACAATTATTAAAAACTGGCACCACTTCCCTGGTAATGAGCAAGATTGTTAGTTCGATTTCGTATTGAACTATTTCTGGATCACGAACAGCATTAGGCTTTAAATGGAAAAGGTACCTGGAATTGGCAAGTAAGATACGGTAACTGAGAAATACAGTTTTCTTACAAACATATTGTAATGGACCAAGAGACCGAAGACTACGTCTATCAATTTTGCAGTCACCAAAAATAGATTACGTAATCCAAACATTAAAAATAATTTTAAACTATATTTTAACTAATATAACATAAGCCATTTCTAAAGAGAAACCGTAAATATTCAGTCAATTACTATATATGAAATTGTTTAAATGTATTTACACACATAACATTTTATGAAAATAAATGCCGTATTCCTAACTTGTTTTGTAATTAATTCATTATTTAATTTCAATAGTTCTAACCAGAACTAATGAACTCATGATGTCACAGATTTAAAATTACTAGAGTAAAAAATATGTATATAAATATTTTACCTTTAAAATGTTTTATCTTATAAAGGTAATGCATGTTTACGGTGAAACCAGCATTTGTACTTGTGCACAAATCTTTAATTCGCTTTTAAAATAAATGCTTCTCTCTTGCGTCAGTAGTTGCTCGTTTTAAACGAAGTTCTTTCTTAACCGGTTACAACATTTTCTTTCAAAGTGGGGAAATCGTACTCACTGGTGTGTTGATTAAAACTTGAATTTCAAAAACCCTGTTGCTGCTGCGGTTCTAACTGATTCTAATTATATGTTGCGTTCCTTCAAAGGACAAGAAAATAGCTATTCCTATCTATTTATTTGTACCTTGGAGAGACACTAAAACAGATTATTCAGATGATCTTCAGACTTTAACTGATCTTACGATACATTCATGTTCTGTCGTGATATGTTTGTAAGTGGATTGGCACAATCCTGCCGTTTTAAAGAAGTTCCTTTTCAACAAGCAGCATGCAGCACTATACTCTACAATTAGCAGACTATCCTGAGACAGCAGGATGAATGGTGTCCATCAGAACAGTTCAGTACATATTCAGCATGCCAAGATTCCTGCGACTTCATGGTCCTTGTGACATTACCAGTCAACTCAATTCAATTCAATTCAATTCAATTTATTTTTATATAGCGCCTTTCGCAACAGCATACCTCAAATGTCAACTCAGTGACATTATACACACTGAACTCCAGCTAACAACAACAGTCTCTCTCATTATGCCTTGGATAACTCACCAGTCATCCCAGGACACCTTGCACACCCCCTCAAAAAAAAATCCTAGGACTGGAAATTAGTGTTATTTATGAGCTGAAGCTTTGGACATTAATCGATAAAGCTGATGGCTCGAGCACCACCCCTGCGGAGCAGCACAGTGAAATGGATCGCACCTTGATCAATTGGCTTTATTATGCTTAGTGAGTAACGGGGGAAAATGTAGGTCAGCTCCCCAAGCCATCCATTGTTCGGAGCCCTCCTTGGGTCCGTTGGCACTTTGAGACCCGAGGTCCTTGTTTCGGGAGAAGGGTCCTGTCCTTCACTTTTGGTTGATTAATGGAATTCAATTTGTTGTCTGGAGATGCAGCCGTTTATGACACACTCCAATAGTTTTTCTACATTCCGAGCAAACCAATTTGTAGGATTCCAAAGTGTTCATAATTCGGGTCTAATGAATGAAGTATGTCGCGGAGGTACTGGCTCGGGCCTTTTTTTTTTATTATGATGGATAGTTCAGCCGGTCGTTACACGGGCGATGAACATGAGGACAAGGATAGGTTGTTTGGTGGCGGCAAAAATGGGCATGATTTTTAATGTCACTGTGGTGGGTGTTTTATTTCAGAAGGGCAACAAGCAGAAAATACAAAATTGCCCTCTTCATGCTGGCATATCCTCATGACAAACACGGCAGCTCAAAAAGGTTCCCAGTGTGTCCACCAAATATTTTACAAGCTTTGCTTATCAGGTTTCCACGTCAACACTGTAGTGCATGTTAGTGGTCACTTTTATGTGCCTTTATTGTTTATCTTATGACAGCTTGGAAATCAGTAGTTTTCCTTGCTCTCAACAAAGCAGATATAGGCTCATTAATTCTAATTACACAGGCACCAGTCCTTTGGTAAATGGACTTGGCCAGCCGTGTTCCAGCCAATATAAAATGAATGTTCAGTGAGTCAACTTTGGCTACCTTCTCTTCTTAGAGACGTCATTGTTTTGGATGCAAAGAAGCTGTTTGGAAAGCCGTGACTGTACTGATAATTGACTGACAAGGCACTGACAAGTGAGATGAGAGAGCTGTTATGTTTTCACGTCGACCTGCTACTCGCTCAGGTTTCTGGAACTGGAGCTTTCACCTACCGCAAAGTCGGGGTCTGTGGTGGATAAAAGATCAGGCTGGCACGGGTGCTATGGTGAACTATACCCTCTCATGCTAGTCCGGATGGTACCTGGGGCGGGCACCACCCCAAGCTGGATGTTGCAATACAGCAGCCCATTCGAGTTTGGCATCGTGGGTGTAGCCTTTGCACAAGCTTGATCGGTCAACCTTTAAAGGTCTTCATTTAAGCTTGGCTCACAGATGGGCTTAATTTCAACTTTTAACTGTGAAATGTAGGGGCTGGGCAGCCCATCTGCATTGCCTCCTGGAGGGATTTTTTTTCTCCTCATAAGTAGCTTTTGGTTTCTCCCCACTGATGTTGTCTAGCTTTACCTGACTTTTGAAAGGCACTATATAAAAATTAACAGGATTGAATTGCAGAGGAAAATGACAGCCATTGGCTGAAATAGCACATTGTGTTGAGACTGCTCAGCTGCCATGACTGAAGTGGCCTGCAGAGATGACCCGTACGTCGTTACGCATGTCTTTTGTTATTTACTTAGTCAAAATATCACTGTGCGTCAAAATATATCAAAATATATGAATCAAATGTACTGTAAATCATAATATATATCAATATATATAAAGCCTGCTCTACACAGGTTGGTCAGCCAGTCTGGTCACGCCCAAATGAATTAAAGATTAAGTAAGTGTATAAATATCAGTCAAAACCAAAAGATTCGGTAAGTTCACGAATAATGAAGGCTTGTTTTGAGGGTGCAATAGACATCGGGACACAAAGGGCACGGGCTGCTAGCTAAGTACTTTTTTTTCCATCAAAAAACTTCATGTAACCCGAGTGATGTAAATGAGAAAGTGTGCTAACACTTTCGTACAAGTGGTAATTTGTTGCTGTCAGCATCAGTGGCACCAGAAAAGGCCTGCCAAATGTAAAGTTTCCCCTCAGCTACTTTAACTGTCTTAAATCCTCTTTTTTAATGGCTGCTCCGACCACTGTGGATGTCAGACTGTCTTCACTTGTAACCTCTACAAATAAACACTTTGCCACAAGTAAACTCAAGACGTATAAATGCTCTGAACATCTCTCATCTTGTCTGTTTGTGTTTTTCATTGGTTCCTAGAGTAACAACAAGGCTGGAATTGTAAAGCATTTTGTTATAACCAAGACTTCATCATAAAACATTTAGACATGGCTCATTTTCTATTATTATTATTATTATTAGTAGTAGTAGTAGTAGTAGTAGTAGTAGTAGGGGGGATATCAGTAGTAGTAGTAGTAGTAGGGATATCAGTAGTAGTAGTAGTAGTAGTAGTAGGGATATCAGTAGTAGTAGTAGTAGTAGGGGGGATATCAGTAGTAGTAGTAGTAGTAGTAGTAGGGATATCAGTAGTAGTAGTAGTATTATAACTGGTAGTAGTAGTAGTAGGGATATCAGTAGTAGTAGTAGTAATATCTGTAGTAGTAGTAGTAGTAGTAGGGATATCAGTAGTAGTAGTAATATCTGTAGTAGTAGTAGGGATATCAGTAGTAGTAGTAGTAGTATCAGTAGTAGTAGTAGTAGGGATATCAGTAGTAGTAGTAGTTGTAGTAGAGATATCAGTAGTAGTAGTAGTAGTAGTAGTATAACTGGTAGTAGTAGTAGTATTATAACTGGTAGTAGTAGTAGTAGTAGGGATATCAGTAGTAGTAGTAGTAGGGATATCAGTAGTAGTAGTAGTATCTGTAGTAGTAGAAGTAGGGATATCAGTAGTAGTAGTAGTAGTAATATCTGTAGTAGTAGTAGTAGTAGGGATATCAGTAGTAGTAGTAGGGATATCAGTAGTAGTAGTAGTAGTAGTATTATAACTGGTAGTAGTAGTAGTAGTAGGGATATCAGTAGTAGTAGTAGGGATATCAGTAGTAGTAGGGATATCAGTAGTAGTAGTAGTAGTAGTAAAGATATCAGTAGTAATAGTATTAATATCTGTAGTAGTAGTAGTAGGGATATCAGTAGTAGTAGTAATATCAGTAGTAGTAGTAGTAGTAGTAGGGATATCAGTAGTAGTAGTAGGGATATCAGTAGTAGTAGTAATATCAGTAGTAGTAGTAGTAGTAGGGATATCAGTAGTAGTAG
>JABJVR010015615.1:0-41855 GCA_025773905.1 Chitala chitala | reverse complement strand
GGTGCTCTCTGTGTGTGTGTCCAAACACAGTCTTTTTTTTTTTGTGTGTGTGTGTGTGTGTGTGTGTGTGTGTGTGTGTGTGTGTGTGTGTGTATATCACCTGAGGATAAAATAATGATGAAAATATTAACTTTTCAGTGGGACTTGCTTAAACCATTTCATGATGAAATGGGCTTCTCAAACAACGTTTTTTTTTTTTTTTTTAAAGCAACCATTCCAAGAAAGAAGAGAGCCTTAAAGATGGTAAAAGACAACATTACATTTTTATTTTCAGCTGTAGTATGCTGACAGCTTGTTTTCTTTCTTCCCTTACTTTAAAAAGTCAACATAGCCTATGGAAAAGTAAACGACAAAAAGACCTGCCAACATTAAAAAAAAAAAAGGTTCTACGGTTTAAGAAGTATGTGACTGGTATTTATCAAATCATCCCTTATCACCCTTTACAAGTCCGCCAGTGTCAGCAGAGTTCCAAATTCATTACTGCACGTCTACCGTTTATCTGAGTTTGACTTATTTTCAGTCGCTGAGTTGCCTTGAGGGAATAGCGATTTTTCCAGTGAGGAACGTCTTTGTTCTTCGCCCGACATCCATCTCAGGGCAGCTCCTTCAGGAAAACGTAGTTTCGCAGTTTAGGCTACTTGTGAAATTCAGTTCCGGTACCCGACAGGCATAAAAATTTTGATCCTAGGACCGACACGGGCCTGTGGAGCCGTCAATTCCAAATGGCAACGAATTGGCATCGTTGTTGTGGCTACCTTCAAAGGGTCATCTGTGCGTGTGTGGGACGGAGCTTGCACGCTGTCGGCCCATGTCCTGCATTGACCGAACAGATGTAATCTGGGAAACGGGAGCCTTGGCCTTTATCGAGCATCGTTCTCACCCTGAAGCTCTGCGAGGGGGAGCGGGAGCGTCGACCGTGACATGCTATCGACTGGATCGACGCTGAAAGCGATCTCTCGAATCGCTTGCAAGTGCTTGTTTCCCCAACTCTCAGCGTGAGTCCTTATGGATTTTTCACCCTTTTGAAGATGACCTTCACTGCTGCTCGTAGGTCGTGCTACTTCCCAGAAGATCCACGGACCTTCCCGGCCAGGACGGGTCTCAATCTGCTTCTCTGCCTCACCTCTAAAAGCACAGTGGTTGGATGATGTAACAGTCAACAGGACAGAAATGCAAAAAGATACTACAAAAAATTACAAGAAATACATTAGATGCTCCCTCCCCCAATAAAATATCAAATTACCCAATACCTAGATTGAACACTATATGGTACTCTGATGTATGTCAATTAAATTTTTAACGAGGTGTCAAGGATTGGGTGACCTTTTGAACTCGCAGTATTTTTTTTTTGATGCCTGCATACATGTGTATATGTGATTATGTATTATACACATTTACCCATATGCAGAACCATAACACAACACAGTGGGTTGGGATAGTTGTCATTTTCAGTTTCTTGTTGTTCATTTGGCTTTTCCTGGCCATTAGAGGACTCGCCCTGTTCCTGCCCGGAGTGGGCATATGTGCAGAAGGGGCGCTGGTTTCCAGGCCCTGATTGGCCAGTTTAGGGGGGAAGGAATTGGTCACCGGATTTGTGAGTAACCTGCCACTGCCAGCGTGGCCCACTTCCTTGCTGGCAAAAGGTTTGGGCTGCCATGTCCCAGAAGTGCTAACCTCTCCTGTTCCTTCACATTCATCTATCAGCAAACCTCAGGGAACAGCCAAGAACTGAGGCAAAGAGAGACATTTGCAGCCTGTTTATGGGTAATTTTATCATGGCTTAGTTGCATTTATCGAGTGCTTTGTTGGGTTTTGGACACTAGCTGTACTTTGTTGTTGTGTTTTTTTCTTTTTTTCAACTTCATTTATTAGATATACATTTTTTGCATGTGTTGGAAACACTTTCTTGTTTGTTGAGTTTTCCGTGGAAATAAGCTTGGACATGAAACATAAGACATCTACCAAATGCGACACAAAGACGCATTCAGAAAAAGATTTGAGCCATTTCAAGCCCGAACAAAACCCACATTATGTTCTGAAGTAATTGCTGTTTGTGCCTGTTCGTTGATGAATGTATTCAGTGATGTAGTCAGGGAAAGGCAGTAGTGTCTAAATAGCGTTCGTGAGAATTCTTTGTGTTTCAGAACGGTGTGTCTAGTATTGGAGTGTTGTGCAGGCCCTGTGTTGTATGTTTGTGGGAATGTGACTGTCTAGCCCATGCTGCAGTTCTGCAACATGGGAATATAAAACAAACATAACCTTTACATATACAGCAGAATGCATTATTAATGTATGCGTCATGAAATATGAAATTAGATTACGTGCATTTATATGAAATTCTTGCTTATTTTTAGTGTTCAGAAAAAACAACCCTAAAACAGTGTTTGGAAGATCTCATTTATTCTTTTATTTATGAATTCGTTTTGTGGGTCTGGGTAGATTTAATCTAAACGGGGAGCATTTGAAATGAGGAAGACACAAATTATGAGGGGGATGACGATGGAGATTTCCAGTCCATCTGCCTGTAATTGGATCTCATTAAGTGGGTCAGGCTCAGTTGTTGCTTCATCCGTCTTCTCCTCAAGTACTCTGCTTTCAGATACAAGACAGAAGAGACTGATAAAAAATGAAGACTGCAGGCACTCTCATTTTAACAGGCTGCAGAAATTGTGTTGTCTCAAGTGTGGCTTAAGTTTTGGGCTTTGAGGTGGTGCTTTATGGCATCACAACAGTTTGCTCCACCCCGCAGTCAGGGCTGTGCTTAAGGAGAATCAAGGCAACCACGAGGTGTGCATGGAACATTCTCCACAAAGCGGGCATCTGCTGGGTTACTGTGCTGCACCACGCCATGTTGGCACATAGTAAGCGTCCGTTCTGACAGCCTTGGGGGGGCACTGCTGCTCCAATCCACCCAGGAGGATAAATAAAGATGCGGAGGCCCAGCATTGCAAAAGGAGCCACTGCAGTCTCCATATCTGTCGACAACCTCATTGTTCTTACAGAACCTCGTTATGTAACGGAAAGGTTAGTGTTCGACAAATGAGAGACACGGGGAGCAGGTGGAGCTGTTGTGGAAATCGTGTACACACACACAGTTGCATGCGCACACACAAACACTCTTCTGCTTTTCAGCGTGTTCAGGCATATGCACTCCATCTTAACCCCTTTGGGATTTACATGGGAGGACAAGCTAAACCCAGTTGCACCTAAAACATTGAATAAAGTATACTGTATATCCTATACTCGTATGTTCAAATTTGTAGTCTTTTACATGTAATACGAGAAATTAACATTATTAGGTCTCTGCATATAAATCTAAAATGCTGTGCACATCAGAGAAGTGAATTTTCCATTTTGAATATTCCCAGATGTTTGTGATGAAGGTAAGAAAAAGTTCTTCTCATGGAGACCGGGGGATGTGCTCTGCTTTGTAGATATCTGTAATTTCCCCTTGCCTATACCTCCTTTTCCCCATCCCGACTCTGAGAAGAACTTTAATAATACAGAGTAACTTTTATAAGGGTTTCTTTCTGCAACGGAGTGTGGACTGAACCATGTGGGATATTTGTTTGGGGGGGGGGGATGAAAATTCGGGGAACATACTCTTCCTTGCAGTTCCCCCTAATGTTATTGTTGAAGGTGGAGAATTACACTGTGTCTCCATCCCAGAGGAGGTTTATTACTTCACACTTTTCATAAGATGATATGGAAGAGAAACTGGTGGAGTGAACACAGATGTACAGATGTGGATTTGAAAAGCACAGGGATACACACTGTTCAGCGTTGATTTGTAGAACTTTGAAGTTGAACTATACACACTTCTCTCTTAACAAGCAATTAGATATGTTGCCACATGGTAGTTGATGATCAGTGGCCAATTAAGTTGCCTAAACTTAATTAAAAGTGAGCTGTTGTGTTAATGTTGTAGTGACTTGGCAGAAATTTTGCCAGTAAACACAATCACCCCCCCCCCTCACCCTCCTTATAGTGAGGTTCTTTAGTGGTTGTGGATGACCTATAGGCCAGAGTCCACTACCCCTAGCTGATAACATGTCTGAATGCAAACATCAGAGCTTAGAGATTTGTTTCACAAGGTGAATGGTTTTTTGTGATGGGATGTTCAGCTTGTGGTTTATTCCATTATAGTCCTAAGGAAGCACTTTCAGTTTAGTTTAAAAGCCTGGTTCGTGTTACGGCCTACCAGATAGTAATGTTGCAGCTGGTTGAATTTTTGACTGTGCCTTAAATTGGCAGCTTCCTGAGTGGCACTCCACAGCATGGACTTGCGGCCTGCCACCTACTCCGCTACCATAACACAAAACAGACACCTGCTGCCTGGCAACCTTTTGGCCACCTTTTTGCCTTTTTGGGCAAGGCTCATTTAATTATGGGTGGGCAAATCCCACCTGCTAATGTGTACTTCATCTAGTTCTCTTAACAAGTGGTGTGCAGGATGTAAAGATGAATCGTCGGGGATTGTTGTGTCATCATTCTTCAAGATGAGTTTTTTGGCTTGTGAAGGAAGCAGGTACCCGCTGTATCAGGAAGGTTAAGGCCTTTCATTGCAGATTCCTGTCAGCGATTAATATTTTATTCATAGCAGTTTTTTTTTCTTTTCCTCCTCCACAGTCAGCCCATTTATTTAGCTCTCTTTGTGCCTGGTCAAACGTAATTATCCGCCTGTTTTGAAGAAGCTCTCGGTGTGGTCATTAATGTTCAGAGGAGACAATGTCAAAGGAGAGAGTGGCTTCAGCCGTGGCCGACCGTGACCGCGCGTCTCGGGCGTTGTTAGTGGAAAGAATGCCAATGCACGACAGCCAGAGGCAGCGATGAAGTTCATGAATACCTTGTTCGTTTTGCTTCGTGATTCATTGTCCCATTTGTGGGTTGTTTGTAATCCGATTGCAGATGTGGTTAATGGGTTTTAACACGGGTCCTCTCAAATAAAACAAATGCATCCAGCGATGAGATGTGAGGACTGTGTAAGTGTGCTACGGCCTGCTCTGAAGCCGCCTCGCTGTCAGACTGGTGCTGTCCCCGTTGCGTTTCTCTGCTGTCTGGACTGCGCTGGCCGCACTCTGCTGGTATGTCTTGATAATTAATGAACAGGTATTTGGCTGTGGAGGTGAGCCCAGTGTTGGAGTGTTTCTTTACAGTTACCGGGCTGTGTTAGCGTGTGTGGTAAGACAGTATGTAAGACCATATTCGAATGTGGTAATTGTATCAGTACGAACCACAAGTATCCAATTTACACGTTCGGTTGCTTTAATTGTAGCTTTGCCTAAGTACTCTGACAAAGATACCCAAGCACTGGATAGGATGCCAGCAATGCCAGTAAGTGATTCACTTACACAGCATTAAATATTGGCCATATATACAATTTTGTGTGTGTGTGTCTAGGATATAATCCTACTGATGTCAAACGCAGCATATTATAATGGCAGAAAATTGTATATAAGTTACCTTCTCATGGAAATAGTGAACAGATGTATGTATGTATGTGTGTGTCTGTCTGCCTGTATACCTGTGTATAGATTTCCTGATGCCAGGCTTACCTCAAACTGTCAGGCCTGGAGAAACTGGTGATCTGAATGTCAGGAAAATGTCTCACTTGCCATTTTTTCCACTGGGGCAAAGCTGCTTCCTGAATCTGGATTTCTATTTCCTTTTAATTTTTTTTCCCTGTGAGAGCTAGCATGTGCCCCCCTGTCGTGGCTAGGAGTAGAATGGATTATTATGTTTACTGCATATCCGACTTTTAGGGAAAGAAGGAAAGTTACGAGTGGGTATCAGTTAATTCTCATAGCACTTATCTGTAATTAACATCATGTAAATCATAATTTGGTAGTATTGTCTTCAAACTGCGCAGAGATGACGCAGTCCAAGGTCATCGAGGGTTGCGTGCCGGCTGATAATGATCATGCTTACCGGTTGCAGCAGCACAGAACTTATTAAATTATGATCTGTCATAAATATGATTACAGAAGCAGTTTGGTGATGTTTTTTTAATTGCGTGCGTTACTGTTAAATGAAGTGCGTATCAGTCAGGTACTTAGCCAAACAAAACGATCACATGGCAGTGCTGTGTCATGCTGTCATTGTAGGCCAGCGCTTTCTGTGTGACATGGATCTAATCACTTGTCTTCCCTCGTGACGGTGAGATAAGGGATATGGTTGTCCCTGCCCTGGGTTCAGGCTACACTCACCCCTCCCCACACTTCACCACACTTGCAACGCTGTCTGGTACCTCAAGGTTAAAGGCACACTCCCTACAGAGGACATGTTTGCATGACACACAGATGAGTTGATACCAAGTGGCAGTGTGTCCCCTGTTGCCCAGCTGCACACTGACGTGACTGCAACGTTCCCCGCACACGCTGCGGTCTGACGTAGCAAGGGGTACCACAGTCGTTCAATATCACAGGATCAATGTAAGTGTATAACAGTATCTTCGGTCAGTCACAAGGCACGATACTGCACCTCAGGTAGGTAATTTTACCTGCTTTATATAGCTCATAATGAGGACTGGCAGATATAGTAGTCACTGTTAGCAAGTTTTATAGTCACAAATTAATTTTGCAAAAGAGATGTTTCAATTACTTGCATAGCTGTGCTGGCTCTTTACCGTACTCCCGTCGATGATTTTTGTTCTAAATGTAAGCTTTTTAGCGTCGAGCGTTGCAGCTGAAGGGAGCCGAGTGGGTTTCACCGTGGAAAGCGTGGTGCTTGTAGTTCATTAAACTGGCCGGATGTTGGTTATGGAAGTGCTTATCAGTGCATAAGGATAGGGCCATTTTGGCAGGGCAACCACACTGCGAAATTCTGTTTGCTGCGGCAACTAGTCTGTTGGTGTCCTCTGCTCAGCGTCGAGCCAGCGGCCACATTTCAGCCTGTGCTGGCAGGCGTGCACAGAATGCGGTGTGTTGGAGAGGCTCGGGTACAGCGGTGCTCCTGGTAGCTGTCGTTTGTGAGTCCTGATAGCTAAGTCTCCCTGATGGTTCTGCAGGCTGTTTTAATCCCACTAGCTACGTAAACCTCGCTGCCCATTGTCACCACCGCCTCGAGTTCTGCGTCTTGCAGGCGTTGGCCCCGCCTCCAGCGTTTCTTGTTCACTCGAGCCTGGCCACGTTTCTGGCCATTGCGGATGAGTAAACTGCCTTTTTGAAGCCCCGCCATCTGCCCTCAGTCTGGAGACTGTTTGGAGTAGGTTAGTCAATCACAATGCTGTATAATCTCAAAAACTAAAAACTGTAGTGGGAACTAACTCATAAGAGTACTTCACTGTGGGTTTGTAACATATTACATGCAAGAACAATGTGACAGCGACATACTTTATAATCTGTTTTGGTTTAGTTACCATGGCGCTGGTGACTTCAGTTGTTAGCTCCATACCACCGCTCGTGGAATTGCCTACTGTCTCAAACCAATGGAAGCTGATTCTGGAGATATTGAAAATTTATGTAGAAATATATATGTGTGTCCATGTCTGCATCCATCCATTACCCCAATGATTCATCCAAAGGCTAAGAATGGCATGCCGGACCATGGCTTTGATTTTTCTCTTCAATAGAGATGTAAACTAATTTAAAAGAAGTGCAGAAACCATCGACTTGCAACGATCAAAATCCACAATAGCCTAATTTACGACACAAACTGTTGATTTCATTTATGCAACATACCCTGTCAATCTCGTTTTTGACCATGTTAAAACATCAACACAGCTCAGTTTCAACTTAGTTTTGCTCGCTGAGGCTCCTGTAGCCATAGGTGTAGAGGTCAGGTGTCAATGAAAAAACAAAATTAAACATCAAGGGCTTTGCTTATATCGAGCTTCCTTATGGCTCTTATATTAAAATCTTACATCAATTTGTTAATAGTTATAAAAACACTGTACGGCTCAGCGTTTCAAGGTCAAAGTTCTGAAATATATATACGTGACTTATTTCTCTATTTCTTGTTGCATCATCAGTTTTCTCATCAATATTAGGACACTAGATTTTGTTGTTTAACCCGCAGGTAAGTAGCACATAGCCGCCCTACATTCTGTAAAGTGGCACACCTGAGTTCAGGTTAGTGTGCTAGTCGGTTCCTGTTGTGCAGCTCCTTCTCCCCGTCTGTTGTAGGTTACAGGAAACTCACAGACTGATGTCTGCGTTTGTTAGTGATTTTCATGTCTTGCAGGAGCAGAGAACAGCGGTCCACGGGCACAGAAATGTAACCGATCTGTTCTGTAGTCCTGTGGGAACAGGTTGATCATGCTGTTTGATGAGCTATGAGATCGGCACACCACACTAGGAACGCCCGTCATTCTGCCACCCAAATCCAGCCTGGAGCACGTCCCTAACACCCTCTGTTTTCACAGTGGCAGTTGTTTGGCACTTGCTCTGTTTGCCTGAAAAAAGGCTGCCTTCCATGTAGCGATACCAAAAAGAGACTCGAGGTACTCCCCCCACCCCCCAGTCGAAAGTATGAAATAGCAGTGCCGGATAAGCAGCCAGCTTGTTTTGGTGCTTCTTCCGTCCGTGATCTTCATTATTCATGTGCCACCAGCATAACTAGAACACCAGTGCCAGGAATGTATTTCTTCTTGCATCAGTTTCATAATGATGCAACCCCTCCCATTACCCCCCCTTACCCCCACTCTCCACCATACCTCCACACATTTCTCAGGGTTGTCCCAGGCTTGAAATAGCACGTGTTCACTCACAAGACACAAGTTAAAATGGCTTGGAGCAGTAAGAACTTTTGCTGTCTTGTATTCAATGCCCATAGCCTTTCTTTATTTATCTATCTGAAGTCAGTATGGGTTCTTTCAGATTCTTGCTTCCAGATTACTGGGAACTTTAGTAACTGGTGAATCAGTGGCCTGACTGAAGTGCCATGAATAGTTCATCTTGACAGACTTCACATTAAAGTGTTAAGTTGAAAAGTGCTCTGTCTTGTTACCCTCATCATGACAAGTGTCTAAGTGTGTCTGCCTGACTTTTCCCTTGTTAATGGATAT
Organism: Chitala chitala; assembly: GCA_025773905.1. Classification (NCBI taxonomy): domain Eukaryota; kingdom Metazoa; phylum Chordata; class Actinopteri; order Osteoglossiformes; family Notopteridae; genus Chitala; species Chitala chitala. The sequence continues at coordinate 32,851 of JABJVR010015615.1, read as the reverse complement.
TTTTATGTCATGATATAATGGGCTGTTAACGTCTATCTTGAGTATCTGTGGCAAATTCTGCTTCGCTATGAATTTGGTAATATGAACACAGGGAGACTCCTGTCCTCTGTTTAGTAGTAATAGGCATATTACCTGTCAGTTTTTACGAGTTTTTTTTCGTTACCTAAGATGTTTCTATCTAGCAATCAAGTGAATTGGTTAAATAATTAGATTTATAATTAAATCTTATTTGCAATAATCAGACTGAAACAAAGTTTCTTACACCAGTCCATAACCCAGGAAATGGTTTCCCTTCTGTCACTACAGACTCCTTAAATGCAGCACGTTATCCAAGATAATGCAGACCACGTCAACCAAGATCATATTTCATTTCATTTCAATGAATGAAAATTTGAACTTGAAGGTATTTTTTTCCCAGAGACACTCAGCTCGTAGGACACGCAAGGTGACAACAGTTCAGGCAGAACATGGTGAAGTTGACAAATGCCTACAAGTGACACACAACAGCACTGTTTTGGCATGATGTGATGTGATTTGTTGATAAAGCTTCTGTGTACATGGAGCTTGGATTCCTTGGTAATTCCCTGGTATCTCGGTGTAACATGGCAGTAATGTATATGCGTGCGTGCGTGCGCTTCTGTGCCATGAAGCCAGGTGCTCACCCACTGATTGTTTTGCTATAGATGAAGTTGGCTGTAGGTGCATGCTATGAGAGATGGCTGTGGGCTTGAGATGGGTGTCCACAGCTAACGGTGCTGCCCCGGGCATTTCAAGGGGAAGCTGGAGGTGAAAAGCTACTTTCTGTTTGATCAAAGCTCCACTGGTTGAAGTGCCAGTAGTACGTGCCTTCACTTCCTGTTTGATCATCCTGTTTTCATTGTGATGGAGACCGGAGAAACAACCAGAATGAAATTGGCGGCGTCTTTCTATAGGACAGCAACGGGACACTTGCTTTTAAACACCCCGATGAAGGACGCAGATGTAAAGGCACTGTTAATTTTCCATTATCCAGCCTTGTTGTTAATTTGGACCCTCTGAACCAGAGCAACGCCAGGAGAAGAATCGTTTCATGTCTCTGGTGGAGCACTGGGACCCGGTTTATGCCACCTGAAGATCAATGACTTGCAGAGCACGTCTAGTTTCGTGTCAGGGAGAATGAGACACCCAAGTTGTACAGTAATAGAAATTTATAGTTAATTGGTAAAGTCTTGCTGACTTAAAAGTGTGAAGTACCAACACAGACAATAGCTATTAAATTCTAGAATTGCATTTGAGACAGGTGATGTTTCTAGAATGTCTAATGTGCCCTGAATTTTCAACCTGCCAAAAACATACTGTTGGGTATTTTCACATAAGACAAGCGTGACGTTTTACAAACAACCATAAATGGTTGGATCTTATTAACCGATTAGCAGTTTTTGTGAGGCAAAATCAGTTTAAATGTGAATTTGAGTTTATAGAAATTAGTGGTTAAATCATAGCAGATTGCCATCAGGTGAAAGTTTGGTAAATGTTTTATAGAAAAGAACGTCAGTGATAGTGATGTGGGCCTCAGGCTGTGGTTACTGAAAGGGCCACTTGGTTACTGCCAGGCTTTGAGGCGAACGTCATTACAGCGATATGCCACTTTACACTTATTAGTCATTCACAAGTGCTGCGAAGAGGCTGCAGTCCATTAGAAACTATGACAATCTTGCAGCCATGTTCAAGCCTGGATTTAATCTCGAACAGCAGTAACCGCACAGATTTCCTTGCACTTTCGCTGCTTGGACAAACTGTGATGAACGGTGTGTAGTGCTGAAGTCAGGGCTGTTTCTGTCTATTTTGGTGCCCTAGGCAAAACATTCACTGGCAGCCTGTTACAGACTGCAGTCTGAGCCTATTTCCAAAATTGCAGTCTGGTGGGGGGGTGCAAACAAATGTTTTGCCGACTGAGCCAATTTCCAAAGTTATGTTAGGGGGGTGGCAGGTCCATTTAGTGCCTTAGGCTGTCGCCTAGGTGTCCTATGCCTATCAGTAGCCATATTTGAAAGTCCTCTCACACCTGTTTGCTTACCTTATGAAGAGATTCTGTTCTGAGTTACCGCCGTATAATAATTCTACTGAAAGCTATCTTTAACATTGTAGTGTCACATTAAAACTCTAAAACTATTTTAATTTTTTTCCCCCCTCATCTGACAGTTCACTGTATGCTTTGCACTACACACCTTTACGTAACATTATTTTTCATGACCCATCCCTTTGTATTAAAATTGCATAGATCTGTAATTCCTGTCCTGGGGGGCTTTGGAACATCATTTGACCGACTTAATCATTTAATAAGTGGTATGCAGAACCAGATGTACCTTTACTGTCTGCTGCAAGTCAGCCTGACTTTTTTTTTTTTTTTTTTTTTTTTTTTTAAGCGTGTTACTGGGCAAATTCGACTATTACAGTGTTAAATTTCCATGCCCCCTCTGTTCCGCTGTCCTCCCAATCTCCCAGTAGGACAGATGTGTGTCTCTCTCTTTATACTCACAATGGAAGCTGCTGTCTATGCACAGGATCACACTCATGCACTGTGCTCCACAGACTAATCTGCTCCATGTGTCCGCCTGTGACTTCACTTTACAAGGGAAACAAAAAACACATTTGGTCCTACTCGGGCATGTACCATTGAGTCAACCCGGCTTTTTTTTTCCTTCTTCACCTTGTCTGGTTTTGTTAAATTTCTGTAATTCTTCACCAATTTAAAGCACCTTGGGCCAACACTGTTGTAAAAAGCGCTATACATAAACTGAATTGAAATTTTTTTTGTAATGAATTGAATTCTCAGTATAAGCTCTCCGTGTTAATCACCTATTGTTTAGCATATTCATCTTGGTATTGCTTCCGATCCCAAGTCTCAGACATAATTAAGTCCTATCAAAACATCTGTCGGGACAGCAGAATATGGACAGGATGTAGGCTTCTCTGTATGTTTTCATTAGGAAAAAAAACAGACCCCTTACTCCAGTTTAGCTGCGTTTTTAATTTGTTGTGAGGCAAATATACTGTTCTCTTTGAACGAGCATAACTGGGCTGGGTTTGACACCTGCTTTCTTCTGCCTCATAACCTCCTGAGATTTACTTTTCTTGGCACTTTCAGCAATGTATATTTGTGGCTGGTTTTAGACTGAGTTGCTGCTACAGTTCCAGGGACAAACTCTTTATTAAAGGGCAAGTCCAGTCCAAAGAGAGGCAGCGTTGATATTTCTGGAAGCATTCTGCAAGCCTTGTCATCTTGGGTAACAGTTTTAATAAGTGCTCTCACCCACCTTTATTGAATCAATCAAATCCAATTCTTAAGCCTATTTTGTTGTCGGTTTTGTTTTAAATACATCAGGGACAAGCTGAAAGCATAGCTGTAAAGTTCACAAGAAACTGTAACCACTAGAGACTGCAGGAACTGTTTAAATTAAGACTTAAGGACGGCTTGACTGGATAGGTAATGAGAACTATACTTAATTCCCCCACCCCATCAACAGTATGACACGATAGCAGAACCTCTGAGCTCAATCAAGATGGTGTCTTGTAAGGATTTGAGCCTTCTGCCCACAAAGGCAGTCAGTCCTCCATTTGTCAGAGTGGAAAACAGTTTGGAAACAAAAGTAGCCAATAGCTGCAGTTTAGCTGACTGGAATGGTTTTATGTTTCATGCAAAACGTAAAGAATTGGAAGAAATGCTCCTAGTTTTTAGAGCACTTCTGTAGCCAAGACATAAACACTTCCAATTTCGGTTGTATTTCTGAACCCCTTGACCCAGGTGCCTGAGCAGTTTCTAAATCTGTCAGTTGACTGCTGTAAATGTCATTTAGTGGGAGAATTATTTTAGGAAATGCGCTCGTTAATGGAGAGAGACTTTTTGGAAATATTGCAGGAAATATTTACATCAAGTAGCCTACCAAGAAAAATATCACACCATGGCTCTTTACTACAAATTCCTAATCTTGCAATTAAGCAGAATGTGCTTTATCTAGGAACTGTTCTGTGTGGTTGTGATTAACAGCTTTGACACTAAAAAGCCAAATATAAAACTGATCGCCCTGCTGACTGTTTCGGTGCCATTTACAAAGGCAGGCCTAAAAAATGCATTTAATGCATTGCAGCTACTTAACTCATGCCTAACTAAATAATCAGTGATGTTGACACATCTTGACACCTGCTGCTAAAAATGTTGATATTAAAAGCCTGTTGAAGTTCAAGCTCTTTTTTTTGTTTTGCACATTGTGTTGCTAGTAAGACTCAACAAATGCATTAAAAGAGAAAAAAGTGCAATATCTTTTTCCAATAAAAGCATGGAAACTTCAAAACGTCCTGTGGCTGCTGTAGCATCATTATAGTATGTCTGTTCACCTTATCCCCATTTGGCCCTTGATTCAGATACAATGATGGCCTGTGTCCACCAGGATAGGGTAACAGTATTTGCTGGTACTGAAATACATCAAAGACCCGTGGCCTGCACTAATCGATGTTGCCAAGTAGCAGGCAGCCACTTATTCAAAACAAACGGTAAACGGGGACAGTAGTGTAATTTTACTCAAAATGGGGACAGTGTGGGGCAAATGTTTGGCCTGCACAGAAAGGGCCTGGAGTTCTCAAACTCATAACAAGTTTAGCGCATGTCCCTACTTTGTGTTGTTGGTTGTACTGCAGTTCTCCGTGCATCCAGTCAGAAGTCCTGTGAGATAGATTATAATGTTCCAAATAATGAAATCAATTCACACCTATTATTTTGTCATTACAGCAATTAAGTAGGAGGGGGGAAAGGGCTGATGTAATGTTGGCCTGCTTAACGTGAGGCGTTTTCCATGGTTACGTGCTAAACGAATGATAATAGCCTGTAATCTGTTTAGTGTTTTTCTGACAGCAGTCCATGGAGGAAGGTCCCATTAATATGAATTGGATGCATCCTCCTTCTTCCAGGCAGTTCTGTTTGCATTTGGGATGTACACTGAGCCCTTCTAAAATGTAGATTAGTAATTTAAGATTTAGCCAGAGTGGAACAGCCCTGCTGTGGACTAATGATCATTAGGCACAGTGGTGTTCCTCCGCCTGCCGCTGTCTCACGGCATTTCATGGTGCCTAATTCAATCCAGTGGCAATCGTTTATGCCGGTGTTCCCCATTAAAGGAAAGGTTGAAACTTCTACTCAACGTTTCCTGCTGTGCTTCTATTTTTACCCTCTAGGCTCCTTTGTCTATCTACGCTGTGGAACTTTAAATAATACTGTCATATTAACAAACAACCATAGGAAGGCACTTTATTTTGTATGACAACTGATGAAACACTTTGGCCTGGATTTCAGTTCAGGTTACCGTATAGATTGGGACAGTCCTGCAGTGTAACCTTGTGGTGACATTTACAAAAGAGAATGTGCATATTCATTATTTTCATGAAGAAATAAATAGTTTTTGTAAATATTAATCGTGTAGTATGATACTAGATGTTTGTGTCCATTTTACTTATTAGCAGTATGGTAGCTGTCTTTATGGCCATTTGCATTTACTTCTCATAAGTTTCAGTACAAAATTCTTTGTATGTAGTTGGAAAGGTTCTAAAACCAAGCCCTTGGATACTCACATAGTTGTTTTGTTAATAAAAAATAAATAAAATTCTAAGATAAAAATTAATAATGAGTGAAGGAAGTTGCCCCTGAAGTGTGGACTGTCACTTCTCTGTCTTTTCACAGTGCAAAAAACTGGTAAGAAAGCGTTAATTCACTGTGAGTCAGGTCTGAGTAGCAGTGCCAACTATTTTCCAGACTTTTGTTAACCTGTCATCTCTTGAAAATCGGCACGATCTCGTGCCTTCGAGGAGACAAAATAGTCGTGTTATAACGAGCCGCGAAAATGCGTGCTGATTGCTATGTGAGACATCCATGCCTCTGTGTCCTGCTGTGGTTGAGACTGGAGAAACAGCGTTGTGTACTGACTTGCCAGTGACAGATTGGACAAAACAACAGGTTTGTTTTGCGTGTAAACATGTCTGTTGTAGGGAGAAAGTAATCTAAATTGATAAGGTCAAACAGAAGCCAGAATGCTTAAGAAGAGGTTTGCCGCAAGACATGAATTAGCTTAATACCTGCGGTTTGGTTCAGTGACCCAGCCATAGATGTGCTTACATTTATTTGGCATGACTGCTAAAATGCCGTTTTGTGTTTTTACCGCTGAGGTGACTTTTCTTAAGATCGCACGTGACTCATGAGTAACTCATGAGAACCATAACCGTGAGTCAGATTTACAACGCTGCATTATGTTGGTTGGTGGCCCGTCCATATAATACAGTTTAAAATGTCTTTAAATACAACCGCCATAATCCATCCAAACTCCACTTACATGTGTATATGTACATGTAATTGGATATCACAGCATTAACATGGGTGTGAAATGAGACAGCATAATTGTCATAACACACCTCTATCAGTGTTAAAATAGTTTATTGCACACAGAATATTGCACACAGAATTATTTTTTTTATTTTTTTATTTTCTTAATAGCCTAATAGTTGATGCGACTATCCCACTGAACCTGGACAGTGTGGCAAAACTCAGAGAGCCCTTCGATGTTGTGTTCTGCCTCCAATAGGATTTGCACTAAAATTGGTCAGTCCAACAGCCAGTGACTGACACTTCAACAGCACTCCAAATTTCGTTACATACTACTGTTCTGTTATATGGTTTAGGGGGCTAAACGTTGGGATTTCTTAAGATACAGACAGTATTAAAAAATTTTAAAGAACTAAAAATTTGAGTACTTCAGTTCTCTAATGGTTGCCTCCTGGCTGACTTTCGCTTCAGACTTTACCTCCCACCCTTTTTCTTGTTTTACTTTTGAGGATGGTTTTATTTCCTTGTTTAATTTCTGTTATGATAATTTTTAGGGGTTATATATATCTTATTGACAGGATGGATTTGGTATAGTTGTAGTAATTTGTTCTTCTTTTTGGGTGTTTTTTAAATGGACCTTGTTATTGCATTATTAGGATAGTCACACTGTTTTTCATCTTTATTGCTTGTATATGCTATGACTATAAATGAAGGAAAAAGATGAATAAATAAATATATATATATATATATATATACACACACACACACACACACACACACACACACACACACACACAGAACTCTATTTTTGGCAGAGTATTTCTGGCATATATGTCAAAGCAGGTGTAAGCACTTTGTGCATGTCACTAGTGTTTTATTCTGATGAAATGCTCTGAGCATGTAAATGCACTTATCAGCTGCATCCATTTAAACAGTTAAGTGGGAATCTCTAACCGGTTTGATTTCAATCAGACTGAAGAAAAAGCTACAGAGAAACAGATAAAGGGAGGTTTGCTCCTAGCAGACTACAGCAGTATGCAGCTGTGACTCAGGATCACCTCTGGACCTGGAAAGGTAAAGCCAATGGACTGAACACTGGTAGAATGGAGGGCATGGGGGGTGTTCCTGACACCAAGGGGCTGGGCATGCTTCCTGCTAGAGCTGAATTATTCAGCCCTTCAGGGCCATGCCATGCATTTCTGTTGCTGTTGTAGTTGTCTGAGGTGAGCCAGTGTTTTCAGACACGCTGCCTAGAATTTAGCCTTTTGCCAGCCAAGCGTTTTATGAGGAAAAGGGGCACCCTTGTAAGCACATTCCACTGCTTTCTGTAACACAAAGTTTGCATTTTCAGACCTAATAACCCCCTACCTCCCCACCCCAAAGGTTGCTTGAAACCCATCTGTTTCCTAAATGAAGACTGCATGTTGCACTGAAAGGTTAAGAAAAATTTCCAACCAGAGAGATTTTGAAAGCAAACCATAGGCCTACTCTGTTGTATGGTAAATGAGTAGCAAATTTTACTTCAGGTGTTGATAAATATTACAACAGAAATTGCGTTTTTCTTTTTTCTGTTTCACCTCTTGGGGCTTACCAGACAGTTGTATAGCAGACATTTTTGCTAGCCACTGCCACTTAATTGCATCGTGCATTGCATAATTCACATATTTGAATAGACTTGCTAAATCCAAAACTATTTTCCATTTATTCCATTGTTTAGAGATCATGAACCCACTGCTAAATATGTGGGAAAAAAATGCCTCTGTAATCCTTTAGAGAAAAAAAATTAGCAGCAGAAAGAACATTTTGTTTACATATTTTATATTTTGCTGGGTTTAAGACAGCTAAGAATATATGCATTACATTTGCTGAAAAATGGCCTAGGCAAATAAATAGGTTTTACACAGGCAGTTTTATATTTTAGGTGAAGCGGTTTTACTTTCTAGAGTGCTTATTTTGTGTGTCAGTGCTCATATCCTTCTGATATCACCACAGCATTATAATGTGACATGGCTTGATGCTGCACAGTGAAGAAAAACAACTGGTGGTGTTTATATCCACAAGGAGAGAGGCTGTATCGATGCTGTCTGTGGGCAGACCAGAGCTGGTGTTGTGTACTGACACGCTGAGACTAAGACAGAGTCCAGCGGGACCAGGTCCGCTCCAAGTCCGCTACGGGTCTCTCCAAAACAGCCGAGCGAGTGAAGTGTGAAGCGGCGGGTTTCGGCCACGCTCCCGCCCCCTCCACAGAAATTGGCCAATACTGGGAAACGAGGTGGGGGGGGCTTCTTCCCTGGATGTGTTCAGGATGTCACAAAGTGCCAGGACCCAGATGAAGGGTCCGTAGAGCCAGAGCTACAGGCTCCTGCTGTCTCTCAGCTCTGATCTAAGTGGTCTTGATTGAGATCTGAATTGCTCACATTGTGCTCAATTACATCTATTCATTTCCACCTTGTTCCTCTTATAAACTTTTTTTTTTTTGTATCTGTGAGCCAGTAAACATTTATATGAATTAGCTTACATCCTTTCTTTTACACTTGTATGCGGTGGATTTTAATCTATCTGAACTTAATTGTGCTTGGTTAGACTAATTTAATTTCCAGTCTCACCACATTTTTGTCAGTCTCTGACTCATTTCAGAAGTGTCTTGGTTCTGCTAATTTAAGGAAGTATATTTATATTCCCGTTAACAACAGAACAATGAATCAAACCTTGAATGCGAAATGTTATTTGCGTAGTTGCTAAATTTTACTCATGACAGCTGCTTATAAGATGCTTACTGCAGGTATACAGTTGTCGCGGACAGGTCATAGCACAGAGTCTCGTGGTTATGCCCTATTTAACACTGTAGATTACTTAGAATGAAACCAAAAACAAAAAAAAAAGAAAAGTTGAGGGTCTAAGGCAAAATTACTCTTGTAGACTAATTTGTATTGGGACTGCAGTCGCGGTTTGCCTAGAAATGGAACACTTGCTTTTTTCATTTGGGAATGCAGTTGATTTGTATGGTGTCAATACTGACTGTAAATAGCCCATGTAATTTATTTATTATTGTTATTATTTTCTTTAATGCAAACTGTCCCTGACCGTTGTAATCAGTTTCAGCAGAACAAGCCTAAACACTCTAGAGAATAACGCTCCAGCTAAGATGCATGAAATAACTCCTTAACAACTGCGATGAAATCGCCAACATGAAAAAGACATGGAAAAGAAAATTCAGCGCAGTCGGTTGTGGCTGCCGAGCATTTGCTTTTTTGTTGGTTTTATGTTTATAGATGTGGCATTCACACAAACGGTTCGTCGGCCCTTAGTCATGATTATGCGATGCAGCGGGGCCCGTGAGCCCAGGTGGTTTGTCAGCACATCCGTCACACAGATGCAGCACTGTTATTTACACTTCAGAGTGGAAGCTATGTACACTACTGTACTCATGGTTACCAAGAGCCGTAATTATGTTTGGCACGTCTGGTTTGTCTTGGGCTTGATGAAGCCGCAGTGGAAGCTCTGGCGATACTCTGGGACTTCAGGAGGTACCGATTTCCCTTTGCGTTGGCTTTGCTGTGGTGATGTGGCAGCTCCCATCCAGTGGGAAACGGATGGGAGCTGCTTCCCTCTGATGTCCTGTGCCATTATTGTTCGCAGAAACGTCATGCGGGACAGTGGCGCAGTACCAGCTGTGGGTTTATTCCTGGGAGATCTCCCACAGTAACTAGGCACGGCATTCTGGTTGCTTGGGGAATGCTGTGTTGCTACTTTGAAAATGCTAAACAGCTGGCATTTCCATAGCATCTACTGTCAATCTTTAGTCCCACACCCTAAGAAACATTTGACGATATTTACTGTAGATTTGCGTTGCTAAGTTATTGTAGTGGCAGTAATCGATTAAAATCGGTACACTGCTGTTCCTCTAACATGTATAGTTATGCTACTGACAAAACCATATGTAAAATCTGGCATAATCCATTTCACCATCCACAAATGCAAGATGATCTCACTGCACGTCCTTTTTAAGGACGACAAATTGGTTTGTAAAATTGATTTGCGATCAGCGAAGGTGGCTTCCTGTCTAAATAAGATGTGGGGGAACCCTGCCACCTTTTAAACTCTACCTTAGCAGTGTCCTTTTCCCAGACTAGCTCATCAGGTTATCGATTGCGGAAAGAGCATGACGCCGCTCGGGTTACGTGTGATTGACGGGCCATTAAGGGTCGCGTGGGCACGTGATAAACACCGCCAAGATTCTGCAGAACCCGCCTTTACATTTAAAACTTTTTTTATTGAATAAGCTTTATAATAACAGCCTCTGTTGTGAAATGTTCTCAAGCCAGTTTCGCTCAGCTGTGATTAACCTCAGAAGCACCTGTGTATTTCATCAGTTAAGCTACATTTTGCAGTAATGGAACAAACATCTATTCCCACGAAGCATGACTCGAGCTTGTTCCGTTTCATTCTGATTCTCTTTCAGAACATTTATGGCCTAAAACGCCGTTCACTGCTTGGATAGAGTACTGTGTGTCGGTCTCCTTTTTCTAAAATCTTGGTGTACCAGTTTTAAAGAATTATACATAACATACACTGGTGATTTCAGTATGAATCACTGGAGTTATTGGTCTGCAGCACTGCTCATGCGAGACATGCTATTGCCTCTGAATAATATGGCAGTTCTCCCGTGGGTAGAATTCCTCACACTGTTAGCTGGTACTTAATCCTCACACCGTCAGTGCGCTTCGCTTGTGTCTGTCTCTGTGATTGTAAGTGGTTGTTCTTGTGTAACAGATGTCACCCTCCTGAAGTGTTTCCAGTGCTTCCAATATCGTGCAGATTTCTCACGGTTACTCAAATCAAGAAAGCTGCGACTGAAACGAACCAAAACGTCTTTTGCAAGTCCAAAGAAGAAAAGCGCTTCCTAGTTACTCGGAAAATTCCCTCTGCTGTAATAACATTTACATTCCATATCGGCTGTCGCGCAGTTCCGGTTCTTCCACCTTCATTTAGTCGAGGCCGTTCCGTGTTTAACAGGTCTGCGTTGGTTTCTAAGCAGAACACTTCAAGGCCTCTTTCACAGCGCCGCTTTCATCCGCCTGCGGTGGCTTTGTACTCAAGGTTATGAAACGGGCAGCTGTGCATGTGTGACTCAGACAGGCCTGTCGTGACCCTGGATGTCAGGCTGCACCAGGCGCCTCTCCTCCAGGTGTGCCGGCTTTGCAGAAGCCCTCTGTAGACTGTCAGGGGGAGGCAGGGAAGGTGGGTGGGGGTCCACACCACAATAGCCTGACTGCTTCTATGATATACTGTTCCATCAACACACCAGGTGGTGATCACTTCCCAGGCAGACTGCTGTTGGCGCGGACAGGCCTTTGGATCTTGGAACTAACAGCTAAAGCTATAAGGAGCCACTGTCTCTAGGTGTCCATTTTAGAACATGATTGCACATCATTTTGTGGATTAATCCACGCCCCTGCAGTTGAAAGAGTGCCCCCAATCCAGCGTTGCCGTAAACCTCACACGATCCCTGCCCTGAAGCACTGGTGTTTTCCAGCTCGGGCTCAAATGGGATTAGCGTGTCCTTAAGCAGCATGGCCATGCTGAGTCCACTGAAAATCAGATGAACGGGTGCAACGATGGAGTGTCTTGGACTTCAAATCTTCCAGCACAGAGGGTGGTACCCCAGGCCCTGCAACGAGTTTCTTTTGTTGTTGTCTCAGTGTCACACTGCGACTGAACACTGACTGTGACGCTTCTCATCTGTTGAGGGAGATGGTGACAGTCTTCTTGCATGTATCCAACACCTGGTTGATTTCCGTGTTGTTCGATTGGCTTCCCCCAGCTGCTCCTGACGACCCGTTGAGTCACAGCCATTTAGCGTAGAAGGGAGGACGTTCTCAATTCACATCGCGTTTACTTCGCTTAACTCAACGGACTGCAGCCTTGCGCTTTATGAAAATGCTGCTTGCCGTCACATGATTAGATTGAATTTGATGTATTTTCTGATTAAAAAAAAAAACGCCTTGGTATTGACTGTAACTTGGTTCTGTGCATCAAACAGAAAACTGACAGCTGGACTGATGTCTTGAAGGGCAGCCTTCACTGGCATTTCATTAGCTCATCCTCTTTTGTTGTTGTATTCTTTTTTTTTTTTTTTATGAGTACATGTTCGGACCTTTATTTGCGGAAGTCCTGTTGCTTTTTATGCATTCATGAATGTACAAGCAACGACTGTGACATTTAATTAAGTAGCTTTTTTAATGTCTTTGTTGAAAGTGGTAAACACATTATACTGATTCACTTTTAAAACCTTTCCATTATCTTTTGTGGTTTGTTATAACCTAATTGGTGTGCGTGTGTGCACACTGGCATTTTATCATCTTAAGACTTTTTTTTATTTTCATTGGCTTTTAATGTAGTGACTTTATTCTCATTATAACGTTTTAGGGTTGTTTACTCCATATTTTTCTGTTTCCATTTTGTTTCTGTTTTGTTGTGTTTAGTGTTTATTTTATGTTACATATGATTGTCTTTCTAGATTGTTTGAATGTGTTCTTGTTTTAATTAGCTTTGTTAATGTGTTTTTGCCATATTTTTTATTGTACAGCACTTAAGACAAGTGTTGTATTTAAATGGGCTATATCAGTAAAATTAACATTCTCTCACACACACACCCTAAATGTGTTACATATAACATGACCACAGGACATCAGATTCTGGTGAAATCACTCCCAGTTACTGAGCTTGAAAAACAAAATGTGTTGTCGTGTTATTGGGGGAGTGAGGGGGTTACATCAGATATGTCGTTTAAAAGACTTACAGCAGGAAGTATGGCCAAGAGTAATGATAATACAAATTTAATGCTTCAGAGTTTTGTGATTTACACGTTAGCCATTTTTAGATAAATTGAATCACTACCAGGCTTGTTTTCAGAGGGCAGTTGAGACTCTTATCTCCCAAAGTTTCAGGGCCTTTCATTCTAATTTAACCATTACAGGGAAGAAGATGGATAGATGCCTGATTTCAGCAACACTATCAATGATACTGCTTCAACACAGTGCCAGTCTGTTCAACATTTTCCCATTCTGTTATTTCCACAAAGCTGGTTTTACTATGCCAAACCTTAGCAATTTTCATGATTTAAATTTTAACCATTTAAATTGGCTTCTTTATCCTTCTTTCCAGATGTACAAAATATGTTGACTTCCCAGTAATGGGCTTAAGGTTTATGCAGTCAGTGTAACCATAGCCAGTTTTAAATACAGTGGTACTGTTTTTTTAATTGCTTAACTAGTACATGTAGCTTTAAAATTAGTGTTAATTGGAAAATAAGATCATTTCATATGTTTTATCCATAGAATGCAATGGGCCTATGGCTTTAATGCACATTAGCGCAAGTCATTCTGATTTCAATCACAAATTGGAACTTTTTGATTTACATAATAGAATTGCAGATCTCAGGCTGACCACTTCCAGAGCAAAACCACCTCTATTTCCAGAATTCAGTCCAATTTTACCTAAACTTAAGGCAGTCTAATTACTGCAGGTTTTGGTGCATAGTTCATACTATAGATTACAGACTGGTAACAGCTGTACGTGACTGTCACCATACGTATTCGATTCAGTAATAAAGCCGAGGACTCACATTTTTCTTTTCTTGCTTAAAAAAAAAACATTTGACTAATAGGATTTTCTGTATAGGCTAATTTATTAAATGGGGTTGGTATATTTCCATTGGTGGAGATGTTGTTTCAGCATTTTTATATTACGCAACTATAACTTATACAATACTTTAGAGGTGCATCTCAAATTAGAATGTGATCAAAAAGTTACTTTAGTAATTCAGTTCAAAAAGTGAAACTCGTATATTATATAGATTCATTACACACAGTGATATATTTCAACCACTTATTTTTAATTTTGATGATTATGGCTTACAGCTAATGAAAACCCAAAATTCACTCTCAGAAAATTCAAATATTACAAAAGACCAATAAAAAAAAAAAAAAGGATTTTTAATACAGAAATGTTGGCTGAAAAGCACACCCATGTACAGTATATACAGTCAATACTTGGTCAGGGCTCCTTTTGTATGAATTACTGCATCTATGCGCTGTGGCATGGAGGCGATAAGCCTTTGGCACTACTGAGGTGTTATGGAAGCCCTGGTTGCTTTGATAGCGGACTTCAGCTCGTCCAAATTCTTGGGTCTGGTGTCTCTCATCTTCTTCTTGACAATACCCCATAGATTTTCTATGGGCTTTAGCTAAGGCGAGTTTGCTGGCCGATCAAGCACGGTGATTCCATGGTCATTAAACCAGGTATTGGTACTTTTTGCAGTGTGGGCAGGTGCCAAGTCCTGCTGGAAAATGAAATCAGCATCTCCATAAAGCTTGTCAGCATAGGGAAGCATGAAGTGCACTAGAATTTCCTGGTAGACGGCTACGCTGACTTTGGACTTGATAAAACACAGTGGACCAACACCAGCAGATGACATGGCTCCCCAGATCATCACTGACTGTGGAAACTTCACACTGGACCTCAAGCAGCTTGGATTCTGTGCCTCACCACTCTTCCTCCAGCGTCTGCGACCTTGATTTCCAAATGAAATGCTAAATTTACTTTCATCTGAAAAGAGGACTTTGGACCACTGAGCAAAAGTCCAGTCCTTTTTCTCCTTAGCCCAGGTAAGACGCTTCTGACATTTTCTCTGGTTCAGGAGTGGCTTGACACAAGGAATGTGGCAGCTGTAGCCCATCCCTTGGACACGTCTGTGTGTCGTGGCTCTCGAAGCACTGACTCCAGTCACAGTCAACTCCTTGTGAATCTCCGCCAAATTACCGAATGGGCTTCGCTTCACAATCCTCTCAAGGCTGCGGTCAGCCCTGCTGCTTGTGCACCTTTTTCTGCCACACTTTTTCCTTCCACTCAATTTCCCATTAATACACTTGGATACAGCACTCTGTGAACAGCCAGCTTCTTTAGCAATGACTTTTTGTGGCTTGCCCTCCTTGTGGAGGGTATCAATGACTGTCTTCTGGATAACTGTCAAGTCAGCAGTCTTCACCATGATTGTGTAGCCTACTGAACCAGACTGAGAGACCATTTAAAGGCTGAGGAATCCTTTGCAGGTGTTTTGAGTTAATTGGCTGGTTAGAGTGTGACACCATGAGTCTACAGCAAACTTTTTTACAATATTGTCTACTATTTTTTAAATAATATTCTATAAAATTAAAAGAAATAAACGGTTGAAATATTCTGTGTAATGAATCTATATAATATAGTAGTTTCACTTTTTGAAATGAATTACTGAAATAAATTAGCTTTTTGATGATATTCTAATTTATTGAGATGCACCTGTAAGAAAGAAATGCAAGTTTTCTGATGTTCTTCTTACCATCTAAATCAATCCTATACCTATAATTGCAGACAGTACATGTTATAAAAACCTCGATGTAGTGGGTTTTAATTTGGTATAAACTTCAACCAGTCCTTCTGTACATATCCCACAATGCAAATACAGAGGTGCAAATGTAAATTAACCAAGCAACTAGCGTTTACTCATCAGGCTTCTACAGTTGTGATTAGACCCCATGGAAACCCTTTGTGTGACCTCTGGTGGCTCTGCAATTCATACCGTGACAGAGCAGTGCTGCAGAACTCGACGGTCACCTGCAGGGCATTAAATCCAG
Organism: Chitala chitala; assembly: GCA_025773905.1. Classification (NCBI taxonomy): domain Eukaryota; kingdom Metazoa; phylum Chordata; class Actinopteri; order Osteoglossiformes; family Notopteridae; genus Chitala; species Chitala chitala. Next base: position 16,831 of record JABJVR010015615.1, on the reverse strand, counting down.
ACGTCCGAGTCCACCTTTTCAATGCACTACTTCACCTTCTGAATTAGAGTAAGAATAGACGTACCGTGGCTGGCTGCTAGCCCCATCTGGTTTTCCCGGTCAAGCAGATGTTTCTGGAAGCACTGAGTTAAATAGCTTGTCTTTTTGGTCGCTGTTGCGGACCTTGCAGTACTGCAGCGCTCAGCCGCTGTCTGTCCCCGGCTCGCGTATAGGCAGCCTATGTGCTTGCAGGTTTGTCTGCCTGCCCGCTTCTTGTCTGCTGCCTTCTCGCTTTGCATGGGTGGGAGGAGCCGGCTTCCTGCGATTGTCTGCCTCGTCTCTCCCTCATTTTCCCCAAGTTGCATATGCAAACCGAGTCTTCAATGTGCGCTTACGAGGTAAGCGCTGCGAGCTGCCAGGATCGCTAAACGGGCTTCTCCCTCCTCGCGGCGTTTTGGCTTCTGCGTTTTGTCGATCTCGGCTATATTTTTCTTAACTTCGTTTTCTGCCTGCTTTCAATATGACAGAAGAAGAGAAGGTTCGGCATATAAAGCTGGTAGGTACCTCCAAGCCCTCCCCCTGGGTCCCTCTCGGTGTTTGGGCTTCGGGATCGCGGCTGTATGACAGCATTCCTCATGACAAGAGCCACACGTTGAATGTTGGGGTGCCTGCGCAAGCCTGCACCCTACTTCTGTGTGCGCATTTTGGCGTGTGACATAACGCGTTTGCACATTTGATGGTTTTGCGCAGAAAGATTTCAGCGTCTGGTTAACAGCTAGTTACATCGTGACAGAGTTTTAACTTGGAAGGCGCAGAAGTTTCATTAATCCAGGTTTTCGCGACGATCGTTTTGAAACAGGCGGCGACTCGGTTCGTGTTATGGTACATTTTCTGTAGCATGTAGTGCGTCGTTCCTGTCATACGTTTGAGCCCAACTCGTATTGTGATTTCGTCTGATCTCTTTTAAACGCCTAAGTGCCTAATTACCAGATGCCAGTTTATCGTACTCGGTTCCTGCCGTGCTTTATTCCCTGGATGTATTTATATTTGATCGCGTTTCGGGGATTATATACAGGCAGTGGCTTTGTGGTCGTGTCGTGACTAGTGTCAGACAGACAGTATCGTTTTATTTTGTAGATTAACACCGGACAGGTTAGAAATTTTGTGTGGAAATGTAGAAATTGTGTGTAGAAAGTGTCGCCTTGCGTCTAAATCTGTAGAAGACCTAACAAAGTGGAAATCATGTTGTCTACTTCGGTGCCCACACTGTGACAAGTCTGGTATCCAAACTCCAACTGATGTGCGTTGTTAATACACGCGTATGCTTGCACTAAAGCCTAGTGTGCAAACTCCAACTGATGTGCGTTGTTAATTCACTCTTATGCTTACACTAAAGCCTGGTGTGCAAACTCCAACTGATGTGCGTTTTTAATTCACTCTTATGCTTACACTAAAGCCTAGCGTGCAAACTTCAACTGATGTGCGTTTTTAATTCACTCTTATCCTTACACTAAAGCCTAGCGTGCAAACTTCAACTGATGTGCGTTTTAATGCACCCGTTTGCTTGCACTAAAGTTCCAGCAGGGCCAGGTTCGCGTCACCAGACACGGTCTGAACACTGTCACTCCAGATAGACCCAAAACAGTGATCTTCAGTTATTTCCTGAACGTTCACGCATATCCCATAAATATCTATGAAGGTGTTTCACCTAATCGAAAAATCGAACGTTTTGGCATATCGTAATTTTAACCATTGAAATATATATTGAAATAGAGGTTTGTGTCAAGATGAAATTAAATTTTAAGTTGCGTACTTATCGCCGGCGGCGAGGGGGACACACCGTCTGCTATTAAGTAATTATAAAATGTTAAAGCCAAGCAACAATGTTATAGTTTCTTTTCATTGAATGTAGGAGTTTTATGTATTTCAACGTTACAGTTTTATGACAGCCAAGTGTACTCTTTACGGGATAGGCTTGAGTGCAGACTGAACGCTTGTATTACGTGAAGCGCTTCACAAATGTCTTAAATTGCTTTATGTTATATACAGCATATAGTATTTTCGTGTGTTTTAAGGAATGATACGTGTTTTGGTGTTAAAAAGCAATATCTTGCTAATACGTTTGAGTGAAAATATTTATTTTCCAAAGTGTTGGGAGCTGGTTTGCGATAGATCTGGGCGATTTTTATTGAGTGGGAATTAATCAGTTGAATTACACTTTTGGTTTCACATTACCATTCATCACAGACTTACATTTATAATTAATTTAAATTGTTTTCAGCTAATAGCTGTAGGGCTTTATAAGTTATATATAATTTTTTGGAGCTCTGTTCTGATGAGTTCCTGGTCATATAGTTTGACATGCCTTTGTAATGGAGTGTGTGTGTGTGTGTGTGTGTGTGTGTGTGTGTGTGTGTGTGTGTGTGTGTGTTGCTGCTTATAAAGCTAAAACATGGCTTTGGCATTATGTTTTATGACGCTGGCACACTCAGCCTGTAATATGGCAGAATAAGCTGTCTGCTAAATGACCCCTCGGTGAAGTTCTTCTGTCCATCTGGTAAATTGTGTACTTGTGTGTGTTACTGGGTGTTTGGAGTAAACTACTGCAACTCGAGGTGCTATTAGCCCTTTCATGGCTGGCAAGGCTGCCATTATCGAACATCGTTTCCTTTCCGTCATTTAGTACAGAGGTGTATGGGGCAGGGGGTGTCACCCGGTAAGGGTGCTTTTAGTCCTCCACATTAATTACACTCTGACATTACAGGCTCTCTAGACAAAGCCACAGTCTGGGAAAATACTACTGCTGGCTCATTCACACATACCAGTTGTGCTTACTTTACCTATTTTGGAGTCCCTGCAACACCGTGACTGGAATTCGGCTGTGGGTGACAGGAGACTCTCAAGCAGGAGTTTCCTGTTACGGACAAAGTCTGTCCGTTTTTGTAATTACTGTGTGTCTGTGTTAAATTTTTACATTTTCCTGATCGTTCCAGTGTACTTGTGTTCAGTGCCAGTTTTGTATGTGTGCTAGGCAAACTGACTGAAAGCAGTAATGTTTGTTTGTTTATTTATTTATCGCATACAATTAATTTTTATTTTATTTATGCATTTCATTAGACTAGAAGGTTCCGCAGGGTAGCATTGACTTTTAATGGCCCGAGGGCTTCTGCAAACATCACCCATGTTTCATTCATGTGTGTGTTTGGGAACAATAACTCAGTGCTCCTTTGGCAATGATGGCATCTTCTAGCTTGTTTATAAACTACACAGTTGCCTCACAGCGAGCCTTTCTCCGTGTCGTTGCTGCACCCCCCCCCTTTGGGTCACGTTTGCTTTCGCACTGTCTGTGTTCACAGTAATAAGTCTCCGTCATGCATTATGAATCGGTTTCCCTCTCTGAGATGTTAATTAATTTCGGTGGTTTGCAGCAGCAAGCGCGCCGGCACTTGGGCTGAAACTCCGCACTTTTGTGCCCGCTGTTATCCACTTAGTTGCGAGCAGCTGGCGTCTTTGATCTGAACATGTATGTGACGTTAAGTTCACATGTGCGACGTTTACGGTACTCTTTGGGGGTGGAGACCTAGCAGAGCGGGGCGCGGTCCGAGGTGGCGCTGAGAGTCTGTACGGGGGAGGGGGGTGAAAATCGTGAAAGGGGAAGGTGAGTTTGGAGCGGTGTCTGCCGCTCCACAGCTGTAGCATGCGTCTTTTAGGGTGGTGTGGTCCTTCTCTGACTCCCTGCACACACTCAAGGCAGCAAGCCTTAAATGTGGCGCTAATTTATCCCGGAAGTGGCGCTTTTATTGTGGGCTTGAAGAAAGGCCTGTCGTCATATTCTCTGCTGGTGAACGTTATATCCTGGGAACAGCCTGGGAGTCTTTCCTCTCCTGCATGTCACACTTAAACATGATACAGCGCACCTCCGTCTGACTCCAGCGTGGTCAGTCACCTGGGGATGGATCTCTGACCACACATCCACAAGCTACACCCCCCCCCCCCCTCGCCCATATCTGGGTCATGACACCTGGACAGCTATGTTCTTACTGCACTTTCGTTGTTTCTGTTCTCCTGAGTCTGGCACTACTTCTACAGTTTCACAGTTTACTTTTTTCTGAATGGTTACCCCCCCCCCAGCACCACTCACACTTTCTCTGTGTGTGCTTATAACTGAAGAGAACCTTGAACGCAGTTTGTGTTCCTCCCAGCAGCACAGTGTAACGCTTGAAGAAGGCTTCTGCACTGTTGAATAAACGCTGGAACAACAAATTACATCATGGTTGGCAGTTAAAGTCCTGGGAGAGGAACTGAGGTTGCACCCTTGGAGCGATACACTTAATCTGAATAGGTTCAGTTAATATTCTGCTGTAAAACTCAGGATTCCTCTGTGCTGAGAGTGCGGGCGTCCAACTAGCTTGTAACTGACTACTGTTACCTCATCTGACTCCATTATACCTGATGGGGAACGTGCAGCATTTATGCTTATGGGTTGCCTTGGGTTTTATAACGTGATATAAATTATGGTCTGCTTCGCCACTAATCAGGTTACTTGGTTACTCGAATGCAGAATGCATTCATGTGGACACCTGATTGTTAGTACACTTTCAGCATGACTGCCACAGTGGACCCTGGGAGGGGACTCAAACGGCTCCTGATATGACAATGAAGTGCAGTCAGCCGAGTTTCCCACCGCCCTCCTTGCAGAGTCCCGTCAGTCTGGTCCCACAGGTGTTTGTTTCACACAGAATGGAGCTCATTTCTCACACTAGCTGTAGGGAGGGACACCAGTGGAATACATGCACATACACACGCGCACACACACGAAAACACGCACAGCTGTGATACACAGAGATCAGCAAAAATTCTGCTGCTGTTATTGTTGTAGTCATAATGATCTCACTGAGATGTTTTTTTGTTTTTTTTTTTCCCAGAAGTCTAACATTAACCCTGCGTTACAGTTGCTTTGCTGTCTCTAAATTGCTTGTGCAAAAATATTGCATGTACGCTGGTGTGTTTGCACACAGCATGTGTAGGGTAGGGCGAGGCGGAGGAGGTTCTCAGCTCAACAGCAAGGGGATTGAAGCAACTGAGGTGTCATTGTCAACTAGCATGTCAGCAGGAGACAATGAAACGGCGGCACACAAATACAGCTGGGACTCATTCAGGTACTTCAAAGGTCCTGCTGATCAAAAACGGGCACAGAATACCCGCACACCGCTGCTTTGCAGTGCCTCTCTCACACTGCAGGGTGCGTTTCGTGGTCTCCTCTTCACTAGGCAGGACGGGGACTTATCTGATGATGCGAAGATAAGGCAAGCAGGCGGACATGGAGAATACCTCTCTCCTGGAGAGGACGCACATAGTTGTCATGCTTTGGCATGTTAATTCGCCCAGACGCATGGGCAAGAATCACGTGTTTGTGGCCCTGGGTTCTTGTCTGTATAGGTGTGGATTTGTACTCTGACGTATTTTGTTGATGTGAAAATGAGTCTAGTTTTTCAAGGTGGCAATCCAAAGCTTGTACTCGGTTAGATTTTTTTTTTTTCTGTTATCGTGGTTCTAAATTTTACCGCTGGGTCCCCGTCTCTCGCCTCGTTTCTGCCCACGGGGTTTTTAACATCTGGATACTGAATGGTTCATTTAATCTGCTCGTTCTTTAATTGACTTTTGTTTGGTCAACGGCATTGTTGTGTTCCAGCCAGAGAGCGCTCGTTCGTCTGAGTCACAGTTTTAATGTGTCTGGAGTGCTCTGACTATCAGGGCAGTGCACAGAACAAGTCTCAAGTCTCCTGGACAAGCAGAACCTGTTGTTTTTAGATTGTTCTTTGGAAACCCCCCCCACGCCCTCATCACACTCGCACACGCAGGGTGAGGTCACTGGCCAGTACGGTCAGCGCTTTCTCTGCTCAAGGACCGGGGCCAGAACGCCTGTCATGTTGCTCCTCTGTAGTTGCTCCACAGCCTTTCAGCGTCCTCCAGATCTCCTGGCCTCTGCTGTGTGTATCAGATCTTCTACCCCTCTGGCACCATGGCCAGCCTTGCTGCAAGAACCATCAAAGAGGTCTTTGACACAGCAGCACAAAGGCCCAATCTAGTCAGAGAGCGAGCCGCATGGGTGTTTTCAAAGTGAACAGACTGCTTATCTTCTCAGCTCAAACCTGTCCAACTCTTCTAAGGCACTCCATGTCCCGGCCTGGTGTCTGGAGTTAGAAATCATCGCCACACAGTTTATTTGTGCAATACTTAAAATTCGTTTGAGATATTTACAAATTTAATCAGTGACAGTGTATTCCTGCAATGTCATCTGCTGCGCCGTGTGGTTTCTTTAAATGTTTTTACCACGAAGTATTAAAATACTATAGTAATTTTGTTGATGTACAATGTTTACATTATAGTTTGACACGGCTGGTACACGATGCGAATTTTCATGTTGGTTATTGACAATTACTACACGCGGGTCCATTCTGTATTTGTGTGCATTATAGGTGTTTTTTAATAAACCGAATTCCTTTTTGACGTTTTAGAGATTAATTAAATCAACATGTCAGCCCAACCCTAATTAGTTTTGAAAAAAACCAGCGTACGCTCTCTGCTGCCAGGACCAGCGTTGCGAAACGGTGGCTCAGAGCCCTTCTCAGGATGTGACCCACAAAACAGAGCGGAGATGCAGAAATCTTTCTCATGTTACATCCACCAGCTCAAACAAACAACCCAGCGATGCAGTGCGCATTGTTGATTTTGTTCCTTTCTTTTTATCTGTACCCATCACCTGCCATTTGTTTGCACATGTTTTTGTGGGTGGAATGGGGGTATATGTTAGCTCTCATTGGTACACCAGTTAATTCTACCACTTTGCTATGGTTGCACTTGAAAGGAATTATTCAGCGAGTTTTTATAGATTAATTGTTTGGCTGTCTCATGGTTGGTAAGGCTCCTAAAATGTCTTATTTTTGTGTTGCATTTGTTTTGGTAGACCTTTATGTAATTTTCATCTGGAATGTTGCCTCACTCTTGCTTCAGGCTTTTAAATGCAAAAATGTACAGTATTAAAGAGAGGCGTGTAGGGGCATGTCAGATTAATTGTAGCTCATAAGAAAATTTCACTCACCGGCTGTGAGGGTTGCCAGAATGCTGTCATATTGTTCGTAAGGAATTTGGTTGTTTTTATGTTTTCAAAAGCTACGTGACTTTGAAATGTGACTTATTAGGAGCTGAGGCGTTTTGTCAGCGTTAATCTGATATTTCTGTCACGTGAGTTTAAATCATTGGGACCATTTTGTTTCTCTGTAGTTTCTTTGGTTCTGTCCTGCATTTGAGGTGGACTGGCATCATAATCCTTGCTCTCGAAGCCAAGGTGTCGAGAAACTTTAAGGCCCCCGTTGAATTTGCCGTCAACTCCTACATCCTGACACGGTTTGACTTTGATGCGAACGCCTGTCAAAACAAGTGCGTTTGCCTTCGCGGAGGCTGTCGTCATGAGAAATTAATGAAAGTCGACCCATAAGTGTTTGACATTTCGAGAGGCTGGAGCCTTCCAGGAAAGCCCTACAGCTCCTGAGGAAAACAATAGCTCGACCCGGGAGGAAATGCCGCAAATTTCATTTTGTTCGCCGTTGAGGAGGCCTATTTATAGCCAGAGACTGGAGGCATGGCTGAGGGTTGAGGAGGAAAAAGTGTTCCTCTCTCAGCTCCACTCCCTCCTTTCCCTCTCCCAGCGTGTCCCTCAAGATGCGTGCGCGTATTTTACGTTGCTGCTGTTCTTTGTGTTCACTGGGGATCTTCCCCCACCAAAATTGTTCTCCTCCGGGCCTGGGTGTGACTGCCGCTGTATTGTTTTTGGCTGATGCACACTGACCCCGGGGTCATGTTCGTCTCCTGACAACACAGTGTCTTGCGGTTGTGTCCGTGAAAGTTAACCTCACGTCAGCCTTACTGCAGGGCGGTGTTCTTCAAGGAGTTCACCACCGTGGTCTGAATTATTAAATAAGCCTTTTCCATTTTATTTTCCACTTTCATTTTTAAACATTTCATTATTTGTTTTGCATGTGCTCTGCTCAGGAAGATGTGAGGATGGGGCTCGAGATGGTTAATTTTAGCTAAACACGACCTGGGATGTGGATGGCGCAAAGTCAGGTCTGTAGTGAGAGGCCCAGGGCTCGTCAGTCTATTTCTCCTTCACCGCTCTGCTTGTGGATTCTACGTTCTTCATCCTTCAAGAGGGTGATCATGGTGCTCCCAGTTCTCAGAGAAGCATTTCTGAGATGATCTGGAAAGAGCGTTTGTCTTTACTACTTTTACATCCTGAGGACAGGAGGCAGTATCCTGTTTACCTGGCGTCAGTTGTAGAGAATTAGGAAGGAATGAGCAGTCTGCTTAGGAGCGACAGAAGCACGCGCGTGCCTCCTGTAAGCGGGGGAGGCTGCCAAGCTCTGAGGCAGGTCGGCCGCGCGGGTTCATGTTATGGGTAAATAATGAAGAGGAGAGGAGAGAGAACCGTCTGGCAGAAAGGCCGGGCCAGACGTCGAGCTCGTTCGGAAGAGTCCGCGTATCGGGCTGCGTGCCAGCTAGCTCAGCCTGGTCCAAAGACACATCACAGGTCTTCTCTCTCTCCCTCTTGTATTTAGCATTTTTAATTAGCCGTTAATAAAGCGGTTGTTTATGCCCTACTTTTTCAGTGTGCACTTATAATGGTGTAAAGAGCTGTCCTTGAGCCTTTGTTGTGTGTGTGGAGTACCCGTTTTCAAGGACAAACAGGCTCTGAAACCTGCCTGGCAGCCACCTAAACAACCACCGCAGGTCGGTAACTGAGATGAGGTCATTGAGCCGCCCACAGTCTGTTAAGCAGCGTTCCTGGCTCATGCAGTACCCGAACGTGACTTGACCATGTAACTGTGGGTAACGCAATTCCCTGCTGCTCATCTCAGACTGCTGTGATGCATGGGACGGCTTATTTATTTATTTTTTTTTTCTGCACAAAATTAGCATATTGATAGGAATTGCAAAATGTGTGTCCAGAATATCTCATTACTTAAGGCTCACGCTTTTTGTGCGTGTTCAAATTGAAACACAAGATTAAAAATTTAAGTTGTGTCAGCACAAGAGAATGTTTACGGCGAAGGTAAGGGGGGGGAATCCCTGATACCTTGGAAGTTAATTGATAAAATGTAAAGCATGTAAACAGTATTAATGCGTAGACCCTGAAGAGTACGGATATGACATTCGAGAAACTAAAGCAGGAGTCGTATCATTGCAGTTCAAAAGCCCTCAATGAGATAAACTAAATGGAACACCTTAGTAATCTTTACTGTTGGGAATTATTGAATTATTATGGTTCATTGAGAAACAAAGGTAAAATGATATTTGAGGTACAAGTGTTTATACGTTATGTAAAGTGAAACTTGTGAAGGTGAAATCGGTGTCTGTGAGATAAATCTTTGCTGGCGTAGAGCTCTACGTGAAAATTATATTTTAGTAGGACAAAGCAGAAACAATGACTGGTGTAGTCCATTTACCTAGAATCACTTGTTCCCTGTCATTTGAAAGCTATTACACACAGTTTTGGCATCTCGCGACTAATCTCTGTTGACATGCTTTACAGCCGCGTGTCTAACTGTGCTCTTACTTCACTCTCAAGCACAAAGTCATCGCACGGAACTGGTCTACCTACAACCTCAGGAGGCCTGTGTGCTGGCGAGCTTGGGTCAGTCGCTAATGCGGCCTGGGGCGGTGGGGAGGGACGACACTTACCCCTTCCCTTCTTCCTAAGCCCCGTTAAATTTCTCATGAGCTTGTGCAGTGAGTTTTATCCCAGTTTTGTTCTCACCAGAGCTAATGCACATCAATAATGAAATGCGGCGGGGTGAGTGGGGACGATGACAGGAGCCTGTTGTGTGGCGGGAAGATAAGACAGTGTACTTGCTAAGAGCATTAGTGAAATGAATAGGTGTTTGTAGGTATTAACTTTCTTGGGCTCCGTGCACGTGGTGCTGGGTCCCGGCAACTGGGACGCGTGCGAAATCAAAACGACAAAACTGTGCAAACGCTAAGTTGGGCGATGCACAGTCATCCCTGAAACAAACGGGACGGCGGGAAGGTAAGCGGTTGGTGTACGAGTCGGAGACACGTGAAGGTCGTTGTTCATTAATTAGAATTCAGTTCTTTGCCTTCGGTTTCATGGGTCTTTTATTGTCGTCTGTTAATCGTTTATGTGTTTTGGCAGAAGTTGAATTTTTTTTGCGCTCGGTTTTAATCGCTACATCTGTACAGTTGAGTGTCCTTGCGGGATGCTTTACGCATTAAGGTGCTCTTGTTTACTCGCGCTCCGTCGAGCTTGTGAGGACGCGTCACTCGCAGCACAGGACTTCTGTGTTTGGTGCTGTTATCTGATAAATCTGCCATGTTTTCAGCATACAGGATGCTCAGCTTCACACGTACAAATTTTTCTATCCATGTGTCAGCAGTATGGCTTGTATCCCTTACCTCTGAGTAGAATCCACAGCTCAGTCACATGACCTGTTGTAAATGGCAAAAGGTTAAATCCAAGCCAGTGCACTTGTACCATTGTGAGTCTGTACTAGAAGCGTCCAAGTGTGTTGCTGTTGTTAAAAATGTTTGATTTAGCGTAGCCAATGAGCGGTGGTTGCAAGAAAAGTTCCAGGAACGCTGGATATTTGGCCCGTCTTCTGGAAACGAGGAGAGCTTAATGTGATTGTGTATATGTATACGTATTTGTGAATTTTCAGTGGAGCCTTTTTAAACTCAAAGGGCAGCGTATGGATTTATTTTAACAGTGTATTTTAGTGAACTGCATTGTGGGTTTTTTTTTTTTTTTTTTTTCCCTTTCATAGGCTGTCTCTGGATGGGACCTCCCTGTTTCTGTCCCTCCACTGTAAAAGGAGCCAGACAGATGGAAATTTGGCAGCCCCTTTTAATGTGACCCATTTGAGTTGGGAGGTCCTCCATGTTACCACTGTCACTCTGAAAACCCTGTCAGGCGCTTTTTGTCACCAAATCAACAGCAAAACGTCAGGAGTGGGCCTAAGACAAGTTCACATGTCGTGTCATAAACAGCGAACAGACCGCGAGACATTAACAGTCCCTGCAGATAAACAGACAGCGTTCTGTTCCGTTTGTCAGTGTTAAAGCACTTTGCTTAAGGATTGCCACTGTAAAGCACACGGTATAGAACATCTCTGCATTAGCAGTAATGGCTTGCTGATGGCAAGAAATCAACAGTGGGTTAATTACACAGGTTATACATTTCCTGCGAAAAAAACTAGTTGTAGAGTGGCCCAATATTAATTACATCTGACAGTTTCATCAGTCCTCCTCTTCTAGTGAGACATTTTGAGAATGTTTGTTGACACCACGTGTCCCAGCACAAACCTGCCTTGTTGCACTGTTGCCTGTCTGTCATTAGTTAATTGTGCCAACTCTCTTCCCCCACACTTCTGGGTGGCAAGTTAATGCAGCCATCGTGGGCAGGGGCACCAGAATCCTGGTTTCGTGCAGCAGAGTCTGGGACTACTAAAGCAAAAGAACAGTCTTTGTCAATGAGGTCGTTTTGTTTCTTTCTGAATGAGAGTGCTGTGTTTGATGTGGTTTCTGTGTATTCTGTCAGGAGTAGATTAGAAACAACGCAAATTGTGCTAGACGCTGGGAGCTGCTGCTGCTGCTGCAGAACTTGCAGCGAAGTTTGTTGTATATCACTTATGAGGTACAATCCTGCACATGGATTGTTGCCACAGTTGTTTTGTAACTTCAGAGTATGTGGACATTCCTGAGAAACCGATAAGAAAATGGAAATCGCACTCATTGTAGGTACAGTCATAAATTCTTCTTAGTGGTCTTAATTCTTGAGGTTTTAAAAGAACAGCGATCCTTTTTCTGGTCATTTCAGTGAACCGACAGGGTAGAAAATTTCAAGCACATAAAAACGTTTGGAAGACACCATAGCAGCACATATGATCGTTGGAGCGGATTTGAGTTTTTTTGACGGCTTGTGTGTGTAACTATATGTACTGGTAATCAGTGTGAAGGTCACTGGTTTGTGTTCCAGATTTGTGCGAGTTACTTAGAAAGAAAAAGGCTTGTCAAGTTTGAAAGCTTTGCAATACTCCTCAGAGTTTACTGGGTAAAATGCTACTGACTTCCTCTCTGCCGATCAAAGATTCCCCCCTGCGCATTGCAGTTTTCTCACTTGTCACTGCTAAATGTTCTCACTTTCTAGAAGTGTGTCCTAGGTTTTAAATACTAACTGTTGCCGCTTTTGATGGCTTATGGAAAGAGGTTGAGGGTAGGGATATATTCTTTGTGCTAATACTTTAAAAAATGAGTTTGCTTTCTCAGTCTGCAGTGCACATTTGCTTTTTCATTAAAAAAAGAAAGGGCTGATTATTTTGTAATTTTCATTTTATTTTTTTTAGTTTTACAGGCTATTGTTGTGGTAATTCATGCAATGATGCCATTTATTCAGTTATATTCCTTTGTGTATGTTTAATAGAGGGTTTATCTGAAATGCAGGGCTACCTTAGGCTACATTCTACATGGACAATTCAGAATGCATCGCTACATAGACATTTTCACGTTTATCATAGATGTTTGCGACCTCTGAGTTAAGAGACTGGTGACAGTTCATTGTTCATCTACCTCCTTATTCATGCAAAAATACCCCCAGCCCACACTACACTGATCATATTCCTACAATAATTCTCTGCTCAAACACAATGCCGCGTGGCATCAGGATTGGCCCTGTGATTAGCTTTCGTTTCCTGGGGCGGAGTTTATCGCTCGAGTTCGCCCTTTATTGTCATAAAAATTGCTGTCCATGTACCGTTGTGCACAAAACAAACAATAATTAAATTAATGAATCTTGCTCTGTTACTGCACGGCAAACTCCGGTCACACTTATGTGATACTCCAAGCTTCATATTGGACAGTGTTATCAGAAGCACAACACATTTTCTACCCTTGCAGTGGTTCGCCTGTCAGCAGCAGTTGTTTTGAAACGGGCTCCCCCAGTAAGTAATGTCCATCCCCTCCCCTCCCCAGACAAACCTAGAGCAATTATGGTATGTGATACTTTAACATTCCTCATTTTCAGGTCGCTGACAGAAGATGGATGGCTCAATTAAGGCGACGTAGGCCAGCGTGGGTCTGACCCTGGCTGACACTCGTCACGGAGGCGTCTGGCAGCAGTAACTGTACCCAAAGGCTTAAGACGGCCTGTGATTGGCTGCTTTGAGCCCTGCCAGGCAGCAGCTGTGGAGCTGAGCACGTGCAACGGAGTCCTGCAGCCTTTTAAGTCCTGAGGGACGGTGTGTACGTGGCCTTTTAGCACATGCTTGAGAGTATATACTCTCACCAGGCCTCAGTCTCTGCTTCCACCGCTTTGAGCTTCGGTTCTTAAACGTGTGTGTGCGTGCGTGCGTGTGTCGACTTGACGGATTGTGTGAGAGCTTGTGTGCAGTTAGCTGCTTGCAAAGCCCATCTCTGCGCAGGGTGTAGCCGTCGCACATTCCCAAGCCGAGGGCCATGTTTTGAAAGCCCTTCGTTAGGACAAGTTTTGTTGGCTAGCTGTGGAAGTTCCTGCAGTTTGTCATCCATGTTATTATTGTGCCATTATTTAGTAAACATAATTCCAGGAAAAGGAGCTTTACCAGGCGTCTCAGCTGTCACTTTTCCCTGTGATCGTGAGGGCACGGTCACTGTAATTGTCATTGTTGCAGGAAGGTCACATGATCAGTGACGTCCAGCGCTGAATTGGGCAGCATGATGGCTCCCTGTGGACTTTCCGCTTGGTCTGCTTTTGTGCAGTAAACAATAGCCAGTGCTGGTTTCAAACATCGGCATCAGCTGCTATCTGAATATCATATGTACTGACATGTACAACCTACATGTATGTGACTTTAGCTATTCCAAAGCTTTGTTTTTTTTTTTAATGTCTGCCAAGCAAACTGCTTGTAATTTATGATGAGCTAAAGCATTCTGCTTAGATGTAATAGCGTTATTATTTTTAATACTCTTATTAATTAAATTCTCAGCCATGTTCTGACATGAAGACAAGAGGCAATGAGATGGCATGCTGTTGACTATAAATAGCACTGCAAGCTGATCACAGCGTTAATTAACTTAGGCCTTGTAGGCCTGAGTGTTCTGTGTTTCCTGCTAGTATTGCGTGCCAAGCGAGTTCTGCTGACACGTGGATATTCGCGTGTTATTCACTTGTGTTTTAATCGCAAAACATGTCAGCAGTCTGGCTCTGCCGGACAAGTTTGGAGATTTGGAGGTCAGGTTTATCATGAGTTTATGTAGCACATCTAACAGGGTGTGAGTGTAATCCCACAGCATGCCGGTCCAGTGTCATCAGGAACATAAATCTCCTTGTGTCTGTTCTGTTCTGCTCGCTGCCTCCTGGACCAGACGGCACCGCTCCAACAGGTTACCACCGAGGTGCAGCCGGATACACGCTGAATAATTAGTCACTCCTTTCTTTCACTACCAGAAAGGAGCCTGTTGTTGACCTCCTCTAATCCCTGGAGCAGGACAAAGGCGGCAGCCATTTCACTTTATCTCCACCTTGTGTTTACTCCCTGGGCCTGATTAATGTAGTCCTTTGGTGGGGAAGGCAACTTTATCTCCCCTCGGCACGTACGCGCTCTGCTGACTGCGCACCCTCAGTTTCGGTGAGAGCTGTCACGTGCCGTTTGGAGCGTCGATAAGTGAAGTGATTCACGACAAGACTGTCTAGACTTGTGCTTTTTTACTTACGGTGTTTATCGTACTACATCTTTCTTTAACAAATCAGTTTCACTTTAATACAGGCTTCTAAAGCTTTACTCATCCAAAAACCTGGAAAAGTACTAAAAGACAAGAATTTCTGATATTTTTTGATATTTAGAAGGCAGTTTAGCTTGTCCATGCAGTGCATGGTTTATGTGCACAATGCAAGATTTTATTTAAAAAATGGGAGGTAATTAAGGTTGGCTAAGGAATAACAGTACGGGCAACAGATGTCTCGTGAATGGAGCACTCTGGCACTGTGTTCAGAGGAACATGTAAGATTACGGAAAGTGCAATTTGCATAAAGTTTTGGCATTGAGGTCTTCTGTTGTTTCTCAACAACCCTATCATATGTGATTTCAAAGACAAAGGGGCTTGAAAGGCTGCCCAAATCAATAGGATCCCTGGAGTATGTGGGATCATGGGAGAGACCGTGTGATTTTTATTTTTATTTATTTATTTAGTTATTTATCATCGAGCAATACTGGGTAGCCCCAATGTGACCGCGATATTAAGGGTCATCCATGTGAACGCCCTCGTGTCACGCTAATGTGGCCGACTTCCACCTCCCGAAGTGAAGATTGAGCGAAACGTGAAGGCTAGCGTGTCGAATGCACACGAGGTCACGGCGTTCCACCTGCCGCTCCACCTGCTGCACATCAGATGGCTGCGCGTGCCTGTCCCCCGCTGGTGGGCCGGGTCACTCCACCTGTGGCTTTTTTACCCAGGGGCCATTTGGATTCATAGATCTGGGAGAGACGGTCTGTTAAACCGTTTTCTTTCTCTCTCTCTCTCTCTCTCTCTCTCTCTCTCTCTCTCTCTCTCTCTCTCAGTGATGTGGAGGTGTTTTTAAAATTTAATGCAGGATGTAAGAATATTATAAATTTTAAAATAATTTCACTTTCTCCTTTGTGATGTGTTTTTTTTGGACCTAAGTTATGGGTTCCACAGCTGTACAGGGCAGGTCCTCTTGCAGGTTGTGTTTCCATGTCCTGAATTACCTGCAAACTCTCCAGGTTTGTCCAACCTGTGTGTAACCGTGTAGTCCTGCCCTGCATGCAGCATCCTGATGAGGTATGTGTCTGTCGAGGTGCGTTTTATTTTATATTTTTCTGTGGCCCCCTCCTGCCTTCCCCTTTACAGCTCCTTGATTCCAATACATTTTATATTATTTTTTAAGCATTTTCAAGGATTGCAGAGCTGTGCCTCATATATTAATTACTGTATTTCAAAGTTGGTGTACGTTGTGGAAACAGCAAGTACAGCACTAGCACTAAATTAATTTTTTTATGTTTCACAAATTAATACAGGGTGGCTTATGATTGGTCCAATACTATCCAAATGTTCCTGAGGTCAGTCTTTAAAATAAAATGCTGTTTTTCATAAGCTTTCAACATTGTGTCACACTAGTTCCCCCTTTGCATTTATGATACCAGGTTTTTTGTTCATCACATAAATTATACAAATGTAAAAACTAATATTTGCATGGACTTTGTTGTAAATGAATAATGGATATTGTCATCTTTCTGTAATTACAAACAGTATTGGGCTGTTACTAAGTGAACCAGTAAAGCACAGGAAATTATTCTCCCGCTGTAGTGTTCTGTAACTTTGACTTTCAGTGACAGCTATTTGTATCACACTGGATCTATATAGACCACCATTTTTTTGTTTACAAGATTAATTGCATAATGTGCACTAGTCTAGATCAGGCTTAAACTTTACCTGCCTTAATTTAGATAATGCTGGATGTGTATACTCCAGTCTTGAGGCTACATCATACTGGAACAGACTTTGCCAGCCTGTATTTTAGGTTTGACTGAAACCAGATCTAAATATAACAGTTTGTGTCCGTTGTATATCAGATGAAAACTGGACTTGCTTGCACCGGCCTGTGTACAGATCAAACGTGAGCTTGTGCCTGTGTGTGGGTCAGACCATCTGTCAGCACCAGCCTGGCTGTATCCTTGACATGGCTATCTTTTGCTTGCTGGAGTTCTGTCCCTGTTAGAGGAGCTCTTGTGTGGGCAGAGACGCCAGGTTTTTGACACTGATAGCTGTCACAGTCACTGGAGCA